>JBBPFJ010000537.1:0-86784 GCA_037975025.1 Excoecaria agallocha
ATAATAGATCTACAAATGAAATCAAATCAGATTATATATCAACATTCCTTATATGTTTAGTTATATATGTAATATATTTTCTTTCCTTTTCTATAGAATTCCTTATACACTTCACGAAAATGGAAAAATTGCTGCGACCATTTTCCAATAGAATAAAATTGTGTTGCTATTTAATAATAGAATTTTCTTTCCATAGGTAAAATTGTAGATAAATAATGTATTTTGCAATAGAAAAAAGAATATGTAATCTTCTATCATTAAAAAATGGGGGTAAATTTTGGAGTTTTTTTTATATTTGGGGTATTTTTAAAAATATTTAAAGTTTTGGGCTACAGTAAAAAAAAGAGGAAATGGGGTGTTAAAAATGGCACCCACTGTTACTGTTTTCTGATGACGTGGGTCCTACACGATCAATGAAAAAATTTGAATTAAAAATGGCAATAACTTGTGCCATATTTCATAGAAAGAACTAGCATTGTGAGGCAGTGTTGAAGGCTGTGAAACGTTGGACTCGCAGAAGATATGGAAAACGGCAAAAATTATTGCCTTTTTTTTGTACTGGAAGCTGGTCAAATGGTGGGTCCCTCATAGGATAGAAAACCGCAGCCATTAGTGCTATTTTTGTATTTTTTTTAAAAAGTGTGCCTGTAGGTGTATGAAAATTACTGTGTACTACAGGGTACAAAGTAATTCCCGAGCCTTACGAATTGAACGATCTGGATTTTTTTTTTCTTTTTTTTTTAAATGGCTGCCTTGAATACCATCTTTTCCCACTTTCTCATTCTAACCATATAAGCCTAACCTTCCTTATTTTCATTTTTCTATTATCCCCTCTTCCTTAGTTTCATTTTATTGTTATTTTTTCATCATGTTTTCCATTTTACATTCAAGTTTGCATTATAGTGATAGTAGTTTTCTTGAAGCTATTATAAAAGATTTTATTGAAGATTAAAAAGAAGGTAAAGTTTTATGATTATATTTTAAATTAATTTTATTAATCAAATTTTAATTTTTGATTGAATTTATTAGTAATTTTATTTTTAATGTTAAATTTTAGGTGTTGTTAAGGCTAATATATATTTTCATCAATATTTTTAAAGGTAAGTTATTATTAATTTATTTTATTTATTTTGAAAAAGAGATTTAGTTAAAATTAAAGTAATTAATTTGTACATGTTATTTTATAGTTTATATATAAAAATTATAATCGTCAATATTTGTAGAGCAATTCCCCGTTTGAATTTAGTTATGTTAATTTAATTTTATTTTGTGATGTTTTGATTTTTAGGAATATTTTAAATTAAATTGTTCTATTAATTTGTTGTATTTAGTCAACATACATAATATTATATAAGAATTTTAAAATTTTTTGAAGAAATATACATAGAGTGCAGATATATAAATTGCATATAATAAGTATTTAACCATTTAATCTAAGTAGAGAATGATAAAATTTAAAAAATAATTAAATAATTATTATTTGTTTGATGAAGAAATATTTTAAAAAAATTATATAAATTACAAGATTTGGGATATTAGTTCAAAATAATTATATAATTTTATTTGTTTGACGAATAAATATTTAAAAAATTAGTTGTATAAAATGAATAAATTTATGAATGAGTTAAAAATTTAAAGATAATTGTTATTACGAAAATAGTAAATTGATGTAATAATTTTTAATTATGTATATATAATATAGGAATTAGAAAATGTTGATTCCTATAACATTTATAATTCATACCGGAGGACAATCAATATGGAATATAGGTGGTTACCATTATGATACTTTAAGTCCCTCAGCAAGATTGAGGATATTGAAAGTTAGGAACAAATCGACATTTCCACAACTTGTTTATAAGATATCAGTTAAATTAGATTTAACTTCGAACATAGAGGTTAGTAGAGTGATATATAGGTATCCTGTTAACAACTAAGGGTCAATGTCATGGGCGTCTATGGACTTAATTGATGATGATGACATTGATAAAATTTATGAAAATATTGTATCATTTCCTAGAGATATTATTGCGAAAATAATTGTTGAAACTGAAAAAATTGTTATTGAAGACGAACAAAATGTGAATAATATTAACCAGATGAGTACCAATGCAGACAAGGATGCCATCCATTTGGTTAACAATAGAAATATTGTTGGTGATGACTTGTATTTAGTAAGAGAAAGTCAGTCCAATTTTGATACATAGTTTAAGGATCAACCACAATGTTAAGGGGTTAATGATTTGAAAGTTGTAGAAGCAAGTCCTATCAGAGAGTTTAGAAGGCAAACACAATTGAATTTTTCATCATGTTCTAGCTTTGAATGTAGGGATGTTGCATGCGATGATGAAAATATTGCAAATAATGGGTATATTTCTCTAAATTTTGATCCACATAAGGATGATGAAGACATAGACTTGAATAATGCTAGTGAGGAAACTGCTATTGGCAGTGATGATCACTTTATTCCAAGTAGCTCAATCCATATGACAAAAGACCTTTAGAATTTGAACATGAATGATGTTAGAGTTAATGTAGGTGATCAATATAATATTTCATAGCTTCACTTTCCATCAGTGCACCACATATATGTTAATTTTGCAAAAGCTCATATTAGCATGGCTAGCGATTTGCTAATGTATGGGATTGTGTTTCAGAGTTATGCCAAGGCTTGGCATTCACATCAAAAGATGAAGTTAAGGCCTATATAAAGAAATTTTCGATTCAAAATAATGTATCGTATAAAGTTGTTAAATATAAGCCTTCATTTTGTGTGGTATGTTGCTCGCGTACTGAAGATACTGGCCGTCGGTAGAGACTTAGAGCTATGAGAAAAAGGGCATCTCCTTACTAGATTATCAGTGTGTACAAGGGTTTGCACAGCTATACTGCGCCATTGGTTTCTCAACATCATAGACAGCTAGATACACAAATTATTTGTGATTGCATCTTGGAGATGGTTAGTGTAACTCCTGATCTCAAAGTTAGTGTTATAATTACTAACATCAAGAGTCATTTCAACTATGATGTTTCCTACAGCAAGGCTTGGTTTGCAAAGACCAAGGCATTGGAAGAGATATCCGACAATTGTAAGGCTTCATATGACAACTTACCTAGTTATCTTAAGGCTATGGAGACATATAATACTAGATTTTGCTACAAATTTGTTGTTGACGACAATATACAATCAAATTGTAAGCAATTATAGAGGCTTTTTTGGGCGTTTAAGCCATACATAGATAGATTGGCACATTGCAAACCCGTGTAGCTAATAGATGGTATGTTTATGATAGGGAAGTTCTATTGTATTTTTTTGATAGCAAGTGCTATTGATAGAAATAATTGCTTGTACCCAATAGCATTTGTAGTGATTGAAAGTGAGAATAAATCTAGTTGGGTTGGTTTATGACTTGTATTAGGAGGTATGTCACTAAGCAAGTTAGTATAACTGTTATTTCTGACTGGCATACAGGTATTATATATGGCATTATTTCATGATGATAACAGTGGTTGGAAGGAGCCATTAGCTTTTTATCATTACTGTTTGTGTCACTGTGTTAGCAATTACAATACTGCCCAAAGAAATTTCAAAATCAAAGACATGTTATATAAGGTTGGCATGTCACATATAATTCTTTTATTAAATTAGTATTATATTTTATTTTATATCTCAAAAGTTAGAATTTTTTTTTAAATTTCAATTAACCTTTTTTGACAGGAAACAACTTTCAACCTCGAAAGTTTACAAAACAAATGGAAGAGATTAAGGAACTTGATGTTGACTGCAATACAAAATTGAAATAACTTAATAATAACAATATTATAGATATTATGTGAATATTTTTTTTATTAACATATCATGTTTAGGTATAAATGGATAATATTATACTATGAACTTGTTCTGTGGATTGCATGTCTAATAATTCTCTATATGTGTGTATGTCCATCCTATGATTGTTACACATGTCAATTGGTTCTGTCCATCTAAAATAAAAGCATATTCAAATAAACAGATGAATTACCTTAAATTAAATTTGGATAAAAACAATGTTATTAATAGTGAACATGCTAATGATACTTGACTCCATAAGCCATAATTCGATTAAACGTATATGGTTGTACATGTTTTAGCCTAAATTGAAGAAACCGTTCCCACGCCTACATTTGTAGAAGTTGTAGATAACCAACAACTCCTTTAGTATTAGGGGGAGTAGCTTTATATAGATCTCTATATAGCCAAGCTAGATAAGCTGATCTCTAACTATATTTGCCAACATAATCCAAATTCTCTAGAAGAGGTAGAAACATCAAGTGGACCAAATGTGAATTTTGTGATAAAAATAACAATCCACCAAAATATCTTAGCATCCACACACGAGCATGCTAGCGTATCACTTCAGGTGTTGTATAATCGGGCAATTCAGTAAAAGTTGCATCCAACCATGTTAATTTCACTTTACCTCCGCGCAAATCATTCGTAGGAGGAACATCTCCTAATAGATTATGACAATTTGTCATCCAATCCATGTTTGTTCTTCCTATAATGGGTTCACCCTCAATAGGTAAATCTGTTAAAATTCCAATATCTTAAAGTGTAATTGTCTCTTCACCATATATGATATGAAATGTGTGCGTTTTAGGTCACCACCTCTCAATAAGGGATGTGATTAAATTCCAATCTAATTGAATCACACTAATGTTGGCAATTCCGAGCAAACTAGTTGCTCTTATATATAGTAAAATTCTCGGATCAATATTTGTATAGTGCTCATCCACGTTACTCCTTCTTGTACTCAACAATTCTCTATCAACCTTTTATATAAATAAAATAAGTCAAATCATATAGTTAAAATTAAAATATTTTATTAACAAAATGCTATGCTGGTAATATATAATATATAGTAATTAAATGTTTACTGAATTATTCCATATTGCATCTGAACAATGTCTCCCTTGAAGTGTTAACAATTTGCCATTAATAGGAATCGAATTTATTCGTGTAGCTCCTAAATGGCAGTTTATGTCTAAACCTAAAATCAATTTAACATCATACATGTGTAATGAATCATTAAAATTGATGTCATTTAGTTATTTTAGTAGTGTTTAAACTTTTTTTTATGTGTTGCAATATTTATTGTAAATAATTTAATTCCATATGTTATCAGTTTATAATTATGAAGTAGAAAATTAAAATTAATAAAAACTCAAATTACTAAATAATAACATTAAATAATTAACCTAAAAAAATGATAAAAAAACACTTATGATATAAATGACACTAAAGTTTGGAATATAATACACTGCCATTCTCATTCATATAGTACTCAAATTTTACATGTACTAAAAACATAATATCTAGGGCATAAGTTATAAGTATACCATTTACAATAAGTTCTTTGATCCACTAGTATTGTATCTCTAATTTTTAAAAAATCATCATCACTAGCTTTAATGACATCTTTCACAAATATGAGTACAAGTTCCTTATATTTTTTTTTCATATTAGGCATATTCCAAATTGTTATAATAGATTTGAAATACATCGATGGCATTGTCATCCATAGAGCTTCGACCATCTCTCTTTTCTGTGATGGGATATCCAAACATTATGATATCTTATAATTTTTTATTTATTTTTATAATATGATTGACAATTGTCATACCGTTTTTAATTCTACTACAGGACAAATCATTTCATTTTTGCTTAACAATTGCCCTTACAATGTCACTTCTCATACATCTTGAAGCCAAATAGGTATACACCATTTATATTGTGAAATAGATAAAAATAATTGTTATTTAAAAAATTGATAATAATTTAAATTTCATTTTTTATTATAATTTATTAAGTTAAAATAAATTATGTTATTTTATGAAATTAACTACTTTCAAACTATTGTTTTATTATAAATTTACATTACATGCATCAAACTCCCACATAATAATATAATTAAATTATAAAAATAAACATAAAATTTATAAAATATACTTAAGTTATAATAATATACGTACAAATTGATATTTTCTAATTCCTACATTATTTTTAAAAATTTTATAATTAATGGTTCAATTAATTTATTTTGATAATACAAATATTAACTATAAAATTTAAAATCATATATAAATTTGTAACACATCATAACAGACTAAAAATTGGATGTTCAAACCAATAATAATTTATAAATTTAATCTTATTATGCAACTATTTACTTAATTGAAATTTCCTTGTCCTAAAATAGTATACAATAATTATTTTACCAACTACAAATAAAATTTTCATTTTTATGTACAATAATTAAAATCAATAAAAATAAAAATATATAATAACTTACATTCGAAAATAATGATTGAAATTATATTGTTAAGTTAATAATACCTACACTTCAATAATATAAATTAAGTTAGCCATATGTTAAAAATTAAAAATTTATTTTTACTATATTAATATAATTTACCTTGGAAGTAGCATTCAACAAAATTGCCTTCAAAATTTCAATAAAATAATTTCAACTACTACTATACTATTGAAATTTAAAGAGAGAGAAGGCAAGAAAATGTTGGAAATTTAAATAGAAAGAAAGCAAGAAAGAGGGAGAGCAAGAATAAGGGTGGACAAATGACAAAGTGCTCAGTTCAAGCATATTATATATCCAATTTAAAAAAATTTAAATTTTCAGAATCTCGTACCTCTATTACAGGGCACACAAATTTATTGTGTGCTCTGTAGTGCATAGTAAATCTCATGCACCTATAGATACACACCTTTTTTAAAAACAAATTTGTTCAGAAAATGACAACTGGGCCTGCCATTTTCCATCATGTGGGTCCCACTGACATCTTTCATCATCTGTCGCTTCGTCCTCAGCGAAATAGTGCCATTTTTGCTATGGAAAACGGCAGCTGCTGATGCCTTTTTTTTTTTTATTTTTTTTTATCATGGTCTCCTCCTTTTCCAGACAGCATTGTTCTTGAATAGTGAAAAATGACAGCCATTTATGCTGTTTTTTGAACAAATTTTTCACCTGTCTCCGTGAGGCCCATGCTGACAAATTTTTCACCATATTTCTAAAATTTTTCAAAATTACACCAAATATAAAAAAAAACCCGTAAATTTTACTGCCAAAATTTGTTGATGGAATTTAGCGAAAAAATAGTGAAATTTGTCATAAAATAAGGCACCAATGATTCCTAGCAAAAATTTCCAACGAAATTTGCCAACAAAGATAAATTTTTGTGGGAAATTTCTCAACATTAAAAGGCAATTTCATAGGAAAACGTTCAAAGATAAACATATTTTCTACTGAAATAGTTTGCATTGTCAGGAAATGTTGAATTTTCCAATGGTATGAGAATGGCATATGTGATTTGGAAGGTGAAACTAGATATAAAGGGGACATAAGGTATGGCGGTGGTTGCTTGAGCTAAAGTGGCTCCTTAAAAAAAAAAGTGGCTGGGTAGGCGGACATAAAAAAGTGTTTTGCTCAGGCTATTCTAATGGTGAACCATGCGGGATATTCAAGTCAAGAAAAAGATTCATTGTGGAAGATAAGTTTCACACTTATTGCACCAAAAGTTAACATCTCAAAAATTCGGACTATTAGTTAGGAAGGACTTTGGAGCAAAATATCCAGAGTCTAACTATTTAGTTAACGAATTTTGCCTAAAAATAAGAGAATCTGGTGAAGGTTGCTACAAGAAACACTCCAATGGTCAAATTATATAGTATTTGAAAGGAAAGGGATGAAATGCTAAGTGTGGGAAAAATCATACCTAAACTTGTGACTTGTTAAGCTATTTATAGTGTTGCTAGCCTTGAATGCTCATTGAAGTTAAGGTAATTAATGACTCATCATTGATTTTTCTAGAACTGTTATAAAAGTACAAGAATTGCACCGTTATAGAATTAACTTGTAGAAATTCCAAGAACTGTAATGTTCTAGTTCAATTTCGAACCTTGGCATGTAGATTCGAGCTATTTCGTTTAGCTCGGTGAACCGAACTGTTTATGGAACTTGGTTATCAAATAGATTTATTCTAAATTCAGTGAAATTGAAAGAAATTAACCCTATAATGTGATTAAGAGTAAAACATAAATTCTCATTGATGTGCTTTGAAAATTGGGGAACCTTTTGGATGGTTGAAAACTGGTTGAAACTTCTGAAAGCAAGAAAATAAGGGTTAATAGGCTAAAGCAGAGGTGTCTTGCTCAGGCACTCCAATGATTAAGTTAGAGAATGACTTTTTTTTTTTTTTTTTTTAAAACAGAGAGAGAGAGAAAGCCATAATAGTGTAGAGAATAATCTTCTATGTAAAAAGGAAATTGTGTGTGTATAAAAAAAGAGAGTTTTAGAAGTTATACCTAAAATATATTTTAAAATATTTCATTTGAATAAGAGAGAGGTATGTGACAATATTTCAGTAAAATTTTAGATATTGCCCGTGTCTTGTGTAGTGATCACATTAAAAATCAGTAAGGTCTTCGTAAAGATGGATGTCATTCTCAAAGAGCCTACAGTTTTTGGTTTCGCTAAAACAATTATCCAAAATCAAGTACACAAAATTTTTCATTTCATTAGAGAGAAAGGGTTTTCTTTAATGAAAGACTCCACTCCAAATTTTCTTCTTCTACTGCTGTTGATTTAAGTGAGAAAACATTGTCTCTTACTAGCAATGTTACATTTAGAGAAGCATTTGGTAGGAGTTTTGAAGAAAAAAGGGTCCATGATATCAATAAACTATTCGTGATGATTTGGTTCGATTAGGGAGTTTTTGTTCAGCAGATTTTATTCCTTACGTGGGTTGGATTGTTGATGGAGTCAGGAGTTTCCATTGTTGGAGGATCAATTCCGTCCATTATTATTAGATTTATACTAAAATATAGGATCGATAAAGTAGAAATATTTTAATTTTAAAAAATTACAATTAAAAGTAATTTTGATTGGAATTAACCATGAAAACCACCAAAAATTCAAACTAGCACTCTAGATTAGCATAACTCTGTGCAAGAACTCACACATAGGTAGACACATCACCAAGCCATATAGAATATATATGTGTGACGTGTAACATGTCTTCTCAATCCAATTATTATCCACATGTCAGTCAAATATGACACATCTCCTACATGGATTGCTTATGTTTCCATCTATATGTGAACTCATCATGCATTGAGCTGGATTGCCAACGGTGATTTTTATTGGTTTTCATAAGTGATTCCAATCAAAATGACTTTTGTGGATAATTTTTTAGAATTGATGGGATATTTTTACATTATAAAATATTTTATTGTTATTGGTTTGTTGTTTTGATATAAATTCAACGATTATATGTGAAATTAATTCATTTTTCATATTTAAATAATACTTTTTATTTTGAAATTAGTTATGTTTCCAACTATAACGATATTCACGCAACCTATTTCCTTTTTTTTTTCATTCATAAATAAAATAATAATAATCGGTAATCAATTAGCCATAGAGTCAAAATTTTGAATTAAAGTCTTCCATTATTTACATAGTTAACGAGTCCTTGAGGCCTTGATTATGATTTGAAATGGAATGAGATGGGATGGTATGATTTAAGGGTTAATTTCATCTGTATTCACTCAAATTTGGCTATTGTAACACTATGATTATTATTTTATGATTTGTGACGATAAAATAATTACACCATTATTTAGTAACAAAAAAAGTCAAAAACACTAAAAAATAGGAATTTCGATTAGCGACACGTGTACTTCTTGATGAATCATCAATACACACCATTCAAAATGCCACCTAAGCGAGTGAATGGATCCCACGTGGCATGAGGGGAAATAAAAAGAAAGCTTCAAAAATTTTTTTTCTCTCTATAAACATCGCTCTCTCTCTCCTTCACCATCTGCTTTCTCTTACGCTCTCAACTTCTCTTTCTCACTAGGATAGAGATGAGGAATTAAATCACAAACGACACCATCCATCTCCATTAACTTAGAATTCATAATCCAACTCCCTAAATCCACTACCCAATCTATGGTGGCCACGTGGAGAATTAGAGAAGAGCGCAAAAGCTTGTTAGTGGACAAGGTTTGAAAGAGTTTTTGATGATCATTCAAATCCAAAATAGAAATATAATGAGGCTAAATATGTTTGATGAGAGTAGGGCTCTAGGCGAACTAGGTGGGATGTTCAAATCAGGAAAAAGATTCATTATGGAAGATAAGTTTCACACTTAACGCACCAAAAGTTAACATCTAAAAATTTCGGACTGCTAGCTAGGAAGAACCTTGGAGCAAAATATCCATAGTCTGACTATTCAGTAAACGAAAGTTGCCTAAGAACAAGGGAATTTGGTGAAGGTTCGTATAAGAAACACTTCGACAATGAAGTTAGATAGTATTTGAAAGAAAAAGGATGAAATGCTAAGTGTGGAAAAAATCATACCTAAACTTGTGAATTGTTGAGCTATTATAGTGCTGCTTGCCTTGAATTCTCATTGAAGCTAAGGTAATTAATGACTCATCATTGATTTTCTAAGTTGTTATGAAAGTACAAGAATTGTACTGTTATAGAAGTTATAGAAATTCCAAGAATTGTAATGTTCCAACTAAATTCCGAACACTAGTATGTGGATCCGAGCTATTTCGTTCAATCCAGTGAGCCAAACTGTTTATAGAACTTGGTTATCAAATAGTTTTATTCTAAATTTAGTGATATTGAATGAAATTAACCCTATAATATGATTAAAAGTAAAACTTGAATTCTCATTTATATGCTTTGAAAATTGGGGAACCCTTTGAATGGTTAGAAACTAGCTGAAACTTCTGAAAGCAAGAAAATAAGGGTTAAGAGGCTGGAGCAAAGGCGTCCTACTCAGGCACTCTGATGATTAAATTAGAGAATGACTTAAAAAAAGGGTTAATTACAAAAAAACTGTCCCAACTATAGGATACTTTTCAATGTTTGGATTAAACTTCAAAACCCTTTAGTGTTTGTACTAAACTTACAATTCCCTTTCAATTATAGAACTCCATCAATGTATTTATTTAAAAAATATAACAAAGAAGAATGGAGATAATAATAAAAAATTATTATATTATAAATACATATTAATTTATTTATCCTATCAACTTTTTCCTTTTATTTTTTTAAACACTTATATTAATTTCTTTTCCTTTTATTTTTTTAAACACATAAAATTATAAAAAGCTTATTGAAGGCTAAATGGAAATTAATTTTTTACATTAATTTTTGAACTTCATTAATTAAAATTTATAATTAATTTTTAAATTTAAAATTTATATTCTTCCCATAATTGGTGAAATTAGATTTGAAAATATCATTAGCTTCATCACCATTCTTCCCATAATTGGTGAAATTAGCTTCAACAAGATTGGATGCCGAATCATATTTTTCAAAATCATTTGGAGATTTTTTTTCCATTTTTGCAATAATTAACGAACCATTCAGCAAATCATGTAAATTTGAACAAATACAATAATTGGTTTTTTCCACTGTTCATCTTCTTCCCCACTTCCCTGTTTCATATTCTTTCATTTCTTGATCTTTGATTTTTGTGATTAATGCATTAAGTCATGGTTTTTCCTGTTTGTCAATGAGTTTCAAATTGATTTATGCATGATTCATGAATTATTTATGTTTTCTGGCCTAAATTCCCTTTTTTGTGAGGATTTCAATTTGCTGGAGGCAGAGATGCCCGACGGACGTACGGTGACTGGCGGCCGTCAGTCCCTGCCCGTCTCGCCTGGCCTCACCATCACTCACTGCCTCCTCCCTCCTCCCTCCTCCCTCCAGCAGGCATCCCATCACCCATGAGTGATCCCTCTTCTGCCCATCACTAGCTGTTTCTATTCTTCTCCATGTTCATTCTGCATATTTTCTTCATTTTGGGCCAATGTCCACTTTAATTTGTCTTGCATGCATGCATGAATTTCCATTATTTTTGCATTGCCACTGTTCCTTTTCCTTGCATGCCTACATGATTTGTTATTTTAGGCGTTTCATGTCCTCCTATTTATTCTTAATATTAATATTACTAGATCTATTACGTTTTTGCTATATATATATATATATATATATATATATATATATATATATATATATATATATATATATATATATATATATATATATATATATATATATATATATATATATATTCACACACATCGATTTAAAGAAATTTATAGAGTTACATTTTTCATTTTATAAAGAAAGTGGGCATGAAATAATTCTGCATCTTTTATTTCTTTTTCAATTAGTAATATACTCATTGATTTAAAGAAATTTATAGAGTTACAATATTAAAAGTCAATTAAATTAAAGGGTTAATTACAAAAAATAAATAAATAAAGATCATATTAAATAATTTATTTTGTTTTATTTTTTCATTATTTTTATATTGGAATTTAAAATTAATTTTTGAACTTCATTAATTAAAATTTTTAATTTAAAATTAATAATAATAATAATAATTATTATTATTATTATTATTATTATTATTATTATGATTATTATTATTATGGAATTAATAATAAAAAAATATGTTTAGCGACGGAGATATCTGTCGCTAATTTGCTGGAAAGAGGAAGGTGATGTGGCTGCTTAATTGGCATTCAAATATTTTTAGTGACGGAATAACGAGAAAAGTTTTGTCGCTAAGTTCACCTGGCATCACAGTCAGCATAATCCATTTAAACTAATGGATAAATTG
This sequence comes from Excoecaria agallocha, assembly GCA_037975025.1. Lineage (NCBI taxonomy): Eukaryota > Viridiplantae > Streptophyta > Magnoliopsida > Malpighiales > Euphorbiaceae > Excoecaria > Excoecaria agallocha. Next base: position 12,712 of record JBBPFJ010000537.1, read on the forward strand.
ACTGTGTTCCATAATTGAAAGGAAATTGTAAGTTGGGCACAAACATTGAAAGGCTTTAAAGTTTAATATAAATATTGAAAAACAACCTATAGTTGGGGGCCTTTTTTGTAATTAACCAAAAAAAGAGAAAGCCATAATAGTGTAGAGAATAATCTTACACATAGAATTGTGTGTGTGTATATATAGATAGAGAGAGAGAGACCTAAAATATAATTTAAAACATTTTACTTGCTGATATTACAGGTTTGCTTTCCTCCTATGTATTACTTTATAGTTTGCTGTTTGTTTCTTCAAAAAAAAAAAAAAAGACAATTACGCCTGATAATAATAAATTTTTTTTTTGTTTAGTTAACAATTTGTTAAGGTAGAATTAAAATCCTAAACCAATCGACAGGATCGAAAATCCTAAACCAATAAAATTTAACAGGGTTAATTACAAACAAAGGCATTAATTATATGATACTTTTCAATATTTGCATTAAACTTCATAGCCTTTCAATGTTTGTACTCAACTTACAATTTCCTTTCAATTTTGGAACTCCATCAATTTATCCATTAATTTAAACAGGATAAGCTGATTGGGATGCTTAGGTGGACTTAGCGATGGAATTTCTGTCGCTATTCCATCGCTAAAAATATTTTGATGCCAATTAAGCAGCCGTATCACCTTACGAATTAGCACGAACGTTTCCATCGCTAACAATATCCAATTTTTATATTATAAATTTTTATATTTTAATTAATTAACATTTATAATTAATTTATAATTATATTTTATACATAAATTAAATTATTTAATATTATCTTTATTTATATTGGTACAAATATAAAATTTGATTATAAATTTTCCAAAAAACAAAAAATACACATTTATTGTATTAGTATGCACTACAAGAAAAAGACTCGTTAAAGACCACAATTTAAGAAGCAGTTGATATTTTGGTCCTTAAAAATATACTAACAACGACCAGATTTTTACACGATCATCTTTTTTCAATTTAGTGCATATTATTAGTGAGGAAATAAAACCCCGTCCTAAATATTAGAAATTTCCGGTCCCTAAAACTAAAAATTTAAGCGGGACAACCCGCGCTCCACCTAGAAAAATAAAAGAGAAAACTTTATAATCTATTATGGATCCAAATCCTAAAACCTTCCCCATGCTTTCGTATGTCTTGTCATGATTTCCCTCCTTCCGCCCCAAATCCCCGTCCTCTGCCACCAATACTACCATCGACATTGAGCAGCCGCCTGCTTCCGATCCCTCCTCCAGCCAAACGCCTATTGTTTCCAAATTACCGCACTTAACCGACCCGAACCTTATAGCCGCTAACCCGTGTTGTAGTCGACGTGGCCCAGACCCGATCGGTCCTCCAAACCCTTGGTCCTTGCCCCAACCACGAGATTGTCGACAAAGCAAGAATCAAACTCTTCGAAATCGAATCCAACCTCTCCAAACATCTTGAAAAAATCGTCCTCTCTCACCAGCCGGTCGAAGTCCACATTTTCTTTTTGACTTTCTTGATTTGGAGTTTTAGATGACTTGGTAGTAAATCTATTCTGGCTTTAACATCTTAAATTCACCTCATCAAATTAATGAAAGGTTATTCCTTGAGAATGACATCTCCCTTCATTGTTCCGTGACCTTCTTCATTCTTATTCGGGTGGATTTTGTTCAATCTTTATGTTTAATTAAATATTAAAACTTAAAAGCTGACAAGCTCTTACCTATTTGAAGTATGTAATTCGACAATGTAGATATCAGCTTCATTTCTTTAGCCAATGCATATTGATAAGGTCTGATTTGCCAAGATCTTAGAATGAGTCAAAGCATGCGTGATCCGATCGATTGGTAAGTACTTGCAAAAGGTTTTACCCGATCAGACCAGATGTTATAACTTCGATATTTAAGTTAGCAACTGAAAAAACAGAGTCTTTGCTTTAGCTGGGGAGCGGATAATTCATAGCTAGCATTCAACCGATGATGTGAGACTCTGCTTTACTAAAGATAATGGTTGAGTGAGAATATGTCCCCTCTCACCCTCTTAAATGACAGTTGAATAGTTTCTCTTACATTGTTTCTTTGAAGTGAAAATGAAAGTTCTCAACCTGCCAATACTATAATTAAAATTTCTGCTTTTCTTTAGCCAGAGTACGTCTACATATATCCAAAAACTTGCTACTCTTATAACTTTTTAATAGTCTTTAACATCCTCAATTTCCACGCACATTTTAAGTTCACAATTTGTACACTTTTTATTTAACTTCTGGTTGCATATGGTCTTAGACTCGTTAGTAGATCTTCGTTATAGTTGATGTTACATGATCTCTAATAGGTTCATAAGAGCAACATAGCCATAAAAATATTGAATGATATTATTAGAGCTAAAAGAGTAAGTTTACATTAGGAATCATAGACATTTAAATTTTGTCTTGACACATTATTTTTCATACGGATATAACTGAAGACAACAACGCTGTTAAACTCAGCCTGAAATCTCAATAGCTTTGACATTAGGCTTTTTAACTTCCTCCTTAGAAACAGTGACTGTAAGAACTCCATTCTCCATTGACGCCTTCACTTTATCCAACTTCCAGCTTTGCATAGTCCAAGATCTATTGAATTTCTGAAAAAAGTCTATTATTTTATTATCTATTATAATTAAAATTCTGCCACTTAGATTGTTGATGTTATTTATATGGTAATTGATTTAAGCTAGCATAGATTCCATGATAATTCATTATTATGTTATTTTATTTTTCTTTTTACAATTATTAGCCATATGCTTTGTATTTAAATCTATGCAATTTTAGCCATGACAACCCTAACTTATCATCCATGCACCATTTTCATAGTTGTAAAGCTTCTTCCCTCATATTTATCTCCCTTTTTCCTGTCACATATTTAGGCCACTGTCTCCACTTTTAATGTGTCGGATCTATACTATTTTTTTTTAATGTTTTTAAGAACTTTTTTCCTTTGAAATTTATTAAGATTATTGAGGTCAATTCTACCATCTGCCATTGTTATTTCAACTGCTACCTGCCATTGTTATCTAATCTGGTGCATAATCCTGGATTGCTCTTTTCCCTTGTGTATGCCATTTTTTTTATTTCTGTTTAGTAACTTCTTTCTTAATTATTAGGTATCTGAGTTTTATTAGTCCAATTAGTAGAGAGTAATCTTTGTCAATTAATAGGATTTATGGTTAAATTATGAAAATTGTATCTTTGTGCTTGGAATAGGGATAAGAAGTTTTTATGTTCTTCAAGCATGAGCAGTACTTGACCAATTCCTGTGCCTTTTTCTATTTGTTTATTTATTTTTATGTTAATTTGCCATTTTGTGCAAGTTTGGAATGAAAATAAGTCAGCCTTTTTGCTCTGTAGCTAGAAACTGGCATATAGCCTTTTTGTTCAGTTATAGTTCGATAACCATGTCCATGCTGAAGTGACAAAATTTGGTTGGTTTGGTAAACAAAATTATGTACTGCTTTTCAAAATTTATTGGTTTTGCCTTTCTCTGTTTCTTCTAGTTCTCTGCAGTTAAATTTTTCAATTTGCTAGCTTGCAGTAACAGATAGATGTAATTTATTCAGCTGTGTGTTTTTGTCATTGTTATTCATATTATTGTTAGAGCACTCTGGAATTACATATATTTGCTTATCTAATGATGTTTGTTATCTCACATGTATTTGTGTGGGATTGGAATTTAGCTTTTTTCTTGTCCTGTAGCATGCACTTCTAAATTACAGGTACCTTGTCCCTGCTGACCTGACAGTGGGACAGTGTGTATATGTTATCTGCAAGAGGATTAAACTAAGTGCAGAAAAGGAAATTTTTATATTTGTGGACAATGTCTTTCCACCTGCAGGTAAATTCCTGCAGAAGCTGTTGGATTTAATGTGTAGATACTCTATTAGACTTCTGATATCTATTCTTTTTGTCTGATGTTTTTAGATGCGATTATGTCAGCCATATATAAAGAGGCGATTCCCCACTAGATCTTGGGGTTGGCAAAAGAAGCTTTTCGAGGTTTGTATGAGAGATATCTATTGGATTCATGCTATAGCTTGAACTAAGTCATCTATATTTTGCTCTTTGTCAGTGTGGTTGAATTGGGACATTGCCATAAAACTTTTGACTTTTCTCTTAATCATATAATTCTGTTTTTTACTTTTGAATGTCTTGAAGGGTAGTGCTATTTAGATGAGATATAGTGAGATGCTTTAATTCTGCAGCTTTATCTGTATGTCTTGATTATCGATTTTTGTTGAGGCAGGTTGGCTTCATAACGGGAATTTGTTGTAATTGTTTTTTGATAAGATGTATTATGGTGAGTTTTATTTGATTGAAGGTTAAAAGTCTGACTTCAAACTTCTGTTTCAATGAAGGATTTTATGGGTCTGTTTTAGGTTGCTGTCTCAGCCTTTAACAAGAAAGCCGATCTTGATGTCTTGGATCAAACCCTTCTTAATCTTAGTTACTACATGGTAAGTTCCAATCCCCTAACGTAGGTGATTGCCATATGTTCTTTTTCTTGGTTGCTTAGCCTTGCTTGTTCAAAAATATACAAAAGTTGGTAACAGAAATTTATTATTGTTTCCAAAGCCTTGTAGTTATGATCAATATTCTATGACTTATCAACATAGAATGCCAAAGATACGTATAGTGAAATTTGATAGCCAGAATTTTGTTATGTAGGATTTTCTTTGACTGGTTGAGAAATTTATTTTTTCTTTGCAATTTTGCTATTATTTGCGGAATTTCTGAATATGTGAGCTTGATGGTGTTGTGTGGATTTGACGATAGCTCCTGTCTGTTTATTTCCGATTTATGGTCTTGTGATCCCCAATTTTATAGTTCTCCTAGTATTTAGTTCTGGCTATGTTACAACTTGGAAACACTCACCTGTTATTTTCGATTTATACATCTCTGTCTCACAGGCTTCTTCCTTATTTTGTACATCTTCTTTGATGCTCAACTCAACATTTTTACTCTCTGATTGCATTTTGGAGTCCGATTCCTGAATCTTTTCTGATTTCTTAGTTTCTGCTTCGTATCATTCTGAGTTTGGTTCTCTAGTTATTGCCTCTTTAGTTGATGTAATGTCTAAAATGGTCTAAAAGTGAGCAAGGATGCCTTTATATCTTTAAGCCATTGTCCATGAAAGACATTTAACAAAATATTGTGCTTTTAATTGTGGCTGAAAATATTTACCAAATTATACTGCTTGTGATTACAGCTTTTACCTAGTTGCCTAAAATATCAAAGTCTAATGCAAGCTTATTAGAGTCCCGCGGATGGTGATTACCTTTTCTTTCTTTCATAATATAACACATGATGCTTTTCGTATGAACTGTGTTGATTTTAAGGTTTTGTTTCCGCCAAGAAGAAGCACAGTTTGAAAAATGCCGGAAAACTTCCAATTAATAGCTGATAGTTTCATTAGTATTTCAACGGTTTCAGAAGTTTGATTTTGTTCTCCTGGCTTCAAATATCTGCCAACTTCGTTTTCCTGCATAAACAAAATGATCCTATTACATGTTCTGTAAAGAACGAAAACTGATTTAGTTAAATTAACTGAAAATTGTTATCAATTGATGTTCATATGTGTTCAGGGAGGATTGCTGATCTTAATTAAATAATTTTTTGATTTGTTTTATTATTTCAGTATTTAGATTGCATAATTAATTTAAAAGGTAATTTAGATGGCCAAAACTCTTATATCCACAAATTCTTGAATAACATAGATGATAATAGGCTAGTCATAGCTTAATTGATTTTACCTTTGCGGCGCGATATTCATGTGTTGATTTTATGATTGGGTTGGTACATATGGTGGCAAAATTGGCAACTCTCACCCTTAATTATTCAGGAAAACTGATTATAACTGATATTCATTTAAATGTGTTTTACCAGACATTGTTGACTTGGGGACTGCTCATGGAAAGTATTTCCGTGTGTCTTGTCTGAGCATCATCGATCCAGGTAAAATATGCTAATTGACACAGGGATTTGATTTTTTTTTTTTAAATCGCACATAATTGAATTAAGTGAAATATTATAGCTCTTTAGGGTAAGGATTTATTTTATTGTACAATGCAAGTTTTTATAGCTCTTTAGATGTTAGGTTGTTTTAAATACTAAAAACTGAAGCTGAAAGTTAACCCACTATTTTGGTTTGCCTTTCATGGTTCTAAATCAATGAGTCTAAGAGGCTTCTATACAAGGTTCAGTCTTAATGTGATAGGGAAGTAATTAAAAATGTATTAGTGATATTTTACTGGAGTATTACTCTAAACAAGGAAGCATACATTCTCATACTAATTCACAAAAAGAGAAGGGTTAAATTTATGCATTCATTGCATGTGCCTGTCTGCATCTCTAGTTGTGTGTTTGCACACTTTTGGCTTTGCAGACATCTCACGAGCATTCTCTCCTATGAGTTATATTCTCATGTTGTGCTCTCTAATAATCAGATATAATTATATGGTAAATGCAGTGCAACTTAAAGATTTAAAGGCTTATCCAAAGTTGATTTGCTTTTTGCAGGATTTGGAGATTTAAGTTTAACTTAAAGATTTAAAGGCTTATACAAAGTTGAATTGCTAGGAATATTAGAAATAGAATTGTAGCATTTTTCTAAGGGATGGCAAGTGGCCAATGTAAACAATACAATGCTATTTTCTAGATGACATTTATTATTTGTAATTAATTACAAAACTTAAATGAAAGTATAATATTATTGACAATTATGTGTACATGCATTTATTATGTATTTTATGTAAATTATAATTGAAAATACATGATGGAAAAATTTATTTATTTAAAAACAAATACAAATTGAAAGATCTAATCATATGATGATTTCTTTTAAGGACTAGATTTATGCTCCTTATTATTTATTTAAGGACCAGATTTTCGGTCCTTAATAATTTGAATGGTGATGAGCTATAATATTAAAGATGAGAAATATCATACTTAATAATGATTTTGGGACCGGATTTTAATTTAGTCCTTGAAAATTTATGGTCCTTATTATGTTTTTAAGGACTGAATTTCTGGTCCTTAATAATCTAGATCATCACATGACTTACATTATTAAAGACGAAAAATCTGGTCCTTAATAATCTAGATGATCACATGACTTACATTATTAAAGACGAAAAATCTGGTCCTTAATACTTTTTAGGGACTAGTTTTTATCCGGTCCTTAAAAGTTTTAAGGACTGGTTGATGCACCCCGTCCTTATTGGTCATTAGCGGCGGAGCCTGTTAGGACAGGATAGTCATTAAATTTTTCCGTCCTTATTGAGTTTTAGGGACCAGATTTGTACTTTTAGGGACATCGATTTTTCCATCCTTATTGAGTTTTAGGGACCAGATTTGTACTTTTAGGGACCGATTTCCCGTCCTTATAAACCTTTTTTCTTGTAGTGATGAAAATATGCATTAGAATCAAATTTTATATTTGTACCAAATATAAACAAAGATAATATTAAATAATTTAATTTATGTATAAAATATATAGGTGGCAAATGGGTAAGTTGGGCCATTAATGTGTGAGTCATTAATGAGTTGGATCATAAATTAGTCAATATTCAAATTAGTTGGATGAATTTGGATCTACCCATGAATTTAATGTAAATTATTATAAAATTTTTTATTAATTAATTAATGAATTCAATAATAATAATCAATTGAAAATATAATATAAAATTATAAATAATTTTATATAAAATTGATTTTTTAATTACAAAAGAAAAAGAAAAAAGATGAAACCAAATATGAATTAAAAGGGATTTTAATTATATTCTATAGCATAAGACAACACCAGTATCAAATGATGATAGATTTATTATTATTATTATTATTATTATTATTATTATTATTAAAAAAAAGGCATTTTGACGTGGAATATGTTGTTGTGGATGCAAACTGTTGATGATATGACACTACAAGAAAAAGGGTTTTTAAAGACCACTTTTTGCTGATGGGATGAAAATCAAGTCCTTGAAAATATACAAATAAAGATCAGTTTTTCATATGGTCCTTAATCTCAAGTTTCTTTTAATTTTTTTAAGACCAAACTTAATCTGGTCCCTGAAATCTTCGAAATCTCGTCCTTGAAACTTTTCATTTGAGCGGGACAAAAGTGCGATGTTCAATTCACCGTAATATATTAGGGAGAAATAAAAAAAATTAGTAGGTTCTTATGCTTTTCGCCCTCCTCTATACCTCTAGCTCGACTTACGTCATCGCATTCTTCACCACAGGGCATCACCATGGCTAGTGTCTCAATCCATAGATAATTACATCTATTTTTCTTTTCTTTTTTTTTCTCTGTGCCTCTTCACCATTTTTGAGTCCTTTTTTCCATTTTTTTGGATCTGTTTCTCTTTTTCTAATTTTTTAGGGTTCATAGTTGTCTACATTTTGCAATCGCAGGTCTTCGTTTGCAGTGGGATGAAAAATTTAAGTTCTTTTGATGTTACAACAAGAGTATGCACGAGGATACTGGCCCTATGAATTTAGGTTCAGAGTGGGGGACGGTAGTTTTATTTTTTAGCATTAAATTTCAACGTTTTGTTAAGGTCAGACAAGACCCGATTCAAATTTCTTAACAGAAATGGAGAAACTTATAGATCCATTACAGAGTGAATTTCATAAAATCTCTTGCTCAAATTTCTCATTTGGCCGTCGATATTAAAAGTAATCTTGCTGTTTTTTATTTGATTCATCTCTTTCATTTCAGGTCGATTCATTTTGATTTTTCTCTTTAAGTCCATTCTTAAATCATATGGATTCTGGGTTTCTTCCACTGTTTGCTAAATGATTCTCGGCTTTACTTCTCCTCTGTACTTTTGACTGTATCTTGATGATATTTTTATATTTTTTTGTTTCAAAGGAACCTAGGTCAGTTAGAACATTATCCACGAAGCTCAAGTCAAAAACCTGAAGGACTGAGGCCCCTTTTCAATCTATTGCTGCAATATGGTGGCTTTTATGATTTCATTTCTCAAATTCCCTTGGTGACTGTTTAATTTACTAGTAAATTTCATATTGCTAATTATTGGCTAAGGAACAAGGCATAATGAGGAAAGCGTGGATCTTATTATAATTTTTGAGGTTTAGTTTGCTATTGCTATTGCTATGGTTAATATTCAAACTTCTAGTTTGTTCTGATATGCTTTTTATCAACTATAAATAGCTAAAAATGTTTGGAAAAGAAGAGCAATAGTATATATTCATCTTTGTTTGTTTGTTTTTGTTTTTGCATTTATAAGCTTTTTGCACGTGGGGGAATAAATGCCGAGCAGCTTGCCCGAGATCTTAAGTCTTTTGAATTGAAGGAAAAGGTTTGCTCTCATTGTAGTTGATGTATTTAACATTACCTCATTAGGTACAGGTTTGTAGATTGTCGATTATTTCTTAACATGATTTTCCTTTAATGAGATTTTTTTGATCTTGAATGACCATGAAGCAAATTAGACACTCAGGTACAAATGTTAAAATGTACTGCAGTTTTGAATCTATTTTATCTTATTTTTGAATGAGAGGTTCATTGTTTACTAATCAGACCAACTTATGCTACCTCTGCAACTGTAGTTGTGCTTAACTTGCTTTTGATTATAATTTTCATTTAACATCTAGGTAGCTGAGTAGTTTGGTGTGTTCAATCCCCTATTCTTAATTTCTTTTCCTTTGATGGTTCTCATGTTTGTTTTTTGAAGCAATTGTGTTTCAAACTCATAAATTTGCATTACATCTTTCATTTTTCTTACTTTGTTTCTCTTCAATTCTTTGTAGACAACATTGAGCATGTATTTCCTGCTGAGGCTACTGGCATTGAAGAATATGTGCAACAGGTAGTTTTGAGACTATTATAGTAATCCTTTCTCTCTCTCTCTGTTTCTCTCCATCTCTCTTCTTTATTTGTTGATTGCTTGAACCTTGGATTACTTTTCATTATCACAGATAATATTTCTGCATAATTTCAGCTTGATGAAACCAAAGGATTTGGACTAAATTGTAAGTTAATAAAATTAACCACTAAGCTTAAAATAGTATTCCTCTAAAAGAATTTCAGCTTTTAACAGTGAGGAGGTTAATTGTTACTTGGGATTGAGAATTTTTAAATTCAGCGTATTTAATTAGTCTTATTGATGAACCCTGCTCTGTGCAATGTTTTGCTTTTATGAAGCATACAAAAGTGCATAGCGCATACTGTCTGGGGGTCACTCACTAGTATGTATATTTCTAGATTCCAACTTCACAGCATTTTCTAAAAATTTTAACTATAATTTTCCATTGTTACTACTATTTTGCACAGATATAGATTCAGATTTACTCAGTTGGCTATATTTGCTCAAATACTGACAAGGATGATATGATTTGAGCATTATAGTGACAAGGATCACCAGCTGTGTATTGAGATGGTGCACTCGAATGATGGATCTGTCATAGGTGCTGCTCTCCTCGCTGCCTCACATTCTCAGTAAGTTGAAATTGATGCATCCTATTCGGGTAATTCTGCAACTTAATTTTATTTGGTAATATTTTGCTGAAGATAAATAATTTGTGCTCTCTTTAATTTTTTATGGGAAATCATCAGCAGATACAATGATTCAAAGTATAGCTTCCTTTCCTTCCCCTGAATGTTTGTTAGTATGGATTTGAATTTTTTAGAAAAGTAAATATAAACCATAAGAAGGATCAACAATTTGGTAATTGAATTATATTGGTCGAATCAGTGGGAAAATGTCAAAATGAATATTTCTCAACTTCCTTGAAAATTCCTATTTTGTTGCAGTAAGTGCCATCCTAGTTTGTGCATTTTTTTGCTACTAACTTGATAAACAATATGCCATTAACAGCTGGCTTTTTCAAGCTTGAACTGTCTGGTTTTATTTTCTAAATCTTGTGATGTTGCTCATGTCATTGTGGTTTGAGTTTAGTTTGGTGAAGTGGTAGGAAGAAAGCGGTATCAATTAATTTTGATTTCTTATTTAATTGCCTTTGGTGTTTATTTTAATTATAAATTTTTGTTGGCTATACACTAGTAAGATTTGAATATGAGCTGTATATCATCAACTAATTTTCATGTGAAGATGTGAACAAAAGTGAATTATAAATTTCTCTTACTAATTTTAATAGTAAGATTTCTTATCTAATTAAGATTTCCATGTGCTGTGTTTTTTAATTACAATTGCTTATTAGAAAATGAAGATGTGATTTTAGCTATGTACATCCATATTGTTAGATAATGTTGACAGCTCACGTTGTTGAGTTACACAATCACTCTACTTTACTTGAAATTGTATTCTAGTTAAACTCTGTTTCCATCTATTCTATCTTATGTATTTCCCCATATATACATTGATGTACACGAGCAACAAACATACATAAATACAAAATATACTTCCAGCCCTTATCTATGCAGTTATCTTTACATGGTATCAGAGCATATAATGTCAGAAATCACTCCTTCCACTGCTTCTTCTACCCCCATCGTCTCCACTCCTGCTGTTACTACCTGTGCCATTAATCCCACCACTGTTAGCTATAATTTTGCAATTAAACTCACTTCCCGAAACTCTCTCTCATGAAAAACTCAGTTCCTTCCTCTTTTTAATTATCACGGGATGAACAATCTTCTTGATGAAACTCTCACCCCACACCAAACAATCTCTTGCTCTTCTGACATCGCCCAAACCACAGTAAACCCCGATTACTCTGCCTGGTTCAAACAGGATCAACTTCTTCTCTCGTGGATTGTATCTTCTCTCTCTGAAAGGGTTCACTCAACAAGAAGGTGTTGACTACAAGGAAACTTTCAGTCCAGTTATCAAGGCTACAACAATTCGCACTATTCTCTCACTTGCTAGCATGAAGCACTGGTCTGTTAAGCAAATTGATATCTCCAATGCCTTTCTTCATGGCTATTTACAGGAGAATATTTACATGACACAATCCACTGGATTTGTTGATGCTCTTCGTCCTCATCACGTCTGTAAATTAAATCGTTCTCTTTCTGGTCTTAAACAGGCGCCCCAAGCTTGGTTTTCATGCCTAGCTTCATTTCTTCAGCTCCATCGGTTTGTTCCATCTAAAGCTGACTCTTCCCTTTTTATTCTTCGCAAGCACGTTGATGTGATTTTTGTATTGGTGTATGTTGATGAAATTATAATTACTGGTTCATCACCCAGCTTAATCTCTTCCACTCTCTCAGTCTTAAGTAAGGAGTTTCCAATTAAGGATCTTGGTGATTTACATTATTTCTTGGGTATAAAAGTGTCCCGTTTTTCCAATGGAATACTACTTTCTCAGTCCAAGTATATTCAAGATATCATTCACATGGCTGGTCTCAATGATGCAAATCCCTGCCTCACACCCATGTCTGTCTCGCCCCCTCTTTCAAAGACTTTGGGTACTTCATTTTCAGACCCCACCCTATACCGGAAATTAGTTGGGGCTCTCCAATATGCTACATTGACTCGCCCAGATATCTCCTTCAGTGTTAACAAACTCTGTCAATTTATGCATTCTCCGACTGATGTTCACTGGAAAACATTAAAGAGGCTGCTTCGATATCTCAAAGGTTCGTCCTCACTTGGGTTATTTCTTTCCTCAAATTTTTCATTGGATCTTCACTGCTATGCTGATAGTGACTGGGGCGGTGATCTTGATGATCGACGTTCAACGAGTGGCTATGCCATCTTTCTTGGACCCTGTTTAATTTCCTGGTTAGCAAAGAAGCAACCCACTATAGCACGTCATCGACTGAAAGTGAGTACAAAGCCATTGCCAATGCTTCTTCTGAAATTCTTTGGATCAAATTGTTACTTCAGGAGCTGGGTTTCTCTGTGTCTGCTGTAAATTTATGGTGTGACAATATTGGAGCCATTTATTTGTCCTCAAATCCTGTTATGCATGCACGTACAAAACACATTGAATTAGATTATCATTTTGTTCGTGAGCAGGTGGTTAATGGTTCTCTCTGTGTTCAGTTTCTCAACACTCATGATCAGATTGCCGACATTTTCACCAAGCCCTTGTCCTCCACTCGTTTCTCTTTACTTCGTGATCAGCTGTCATTGTCTTCGGCCAAGGACTTGCAGGGGAATGTTAGATAATGTTGACAGCTCACGTTGTTGAGTTACACAATGACTCTACTTTACTTGAAATTATATTCTAGTTAAACTCTATTTCCATCTATTCTATCTTATGTATTTCCCTATATATACATTGATGTACACGGGCAACAAACATACATAAATACAAAATATACTTCCAGCCCTTATCTGTGCAGTTATCTTTACACATATGACTACAAGTAGATGAACGCATGGTTTGCTTTACCATGTCATCCAAACTCATTCTAAGGGCTGGCTCTATATTTCAAATGATTACAGATACACTTTTTGTTTTAGCTTCAGATTATTAAGGCATTTAGCTGTGTCTAGAGTCTTAGACTTTGTAGCTTGGTTAAACTAAAAGTGTTTGTTTGCTAGATACGTACTGCTTTGATAATATAGTTTTTGGGCATATAGACTCTGCCCCTTTTGCTGCAAACTCTGTCTTAGCTGTAAATCTCAGTGGTACAACAAGATTCTGGTTGGTCTTGCTCGTGCAGGTTTTTGAATGGCTAATTCTTAGGACAAGGTAGTGGTTGGGAAATATGAAAAGCTGGGTTAAAGTCTGACGAGTGAATTTTCTGTTTCAGGTTCTAAACATTGTTACACATCTGCTCTGAATTTGGTATGATTCTATTAATAGCCCTTAGGTGTTTTATCAGTAGGATGTTGTAACTTCCTTTTGTAAGTGATGTTTTTGGGTTTGTGACAGTGGTCATTTTTTTTACTCATGTTTAGCCACAGAGCTCCCTTCATTTTGCAATAATATATATTTGCTACTTATCAAAAAAACCAAATGATATTATGGTGAAAAAAAAATTTAAATTTAGTAGGATATGCATTGAATTCAGATTTTTAATCAAGATAATCTAGTATTTGTTTTTTGAATTTTTCTTGCAGTCATGACACTAGAGTGCTGATTTTTTTGAATTTCCTATTGTGTTCATTGATTTTTTTTGAAATTCGATTATCAATAAGCATATAACTTTTAGTAAAAGGATTACTATATTACATTTACATCCTTAGAGTATACCCTTTTCCTGCTTGACTGCCCTAACCCTTGTTCCATCGAGTTTTTGTTTAATATACATCCAGGTCCCAGGCCAGTTAGTAACTTAATAAAATAATAATAATTTAGGAATTTAGTGCATACTTTGATTATATACTAGAACATTATTTTATTTGAAATTCGCTAAAATTAAATGCATCTTAAAATAAAAATTTAAAAAACTTAGGAACGCATGAACATTATGTTTGCTAGAACATTATGTTTGCTAGTACTGTTATTTACCTGAACACGTTTGCGTATGTATAACAACATGGTTTCCATTATATTTCCATAATCAGATGCACCAAGTCACTGAACTCATGACATAGCTATTTGTAGTGGCTGTAAATGTTGGAATTACAAAGTTCTTTTTCTTGCTTTTTTGCTTTGAGCTGGCTAGTAAATGTTGGAATTACATAGCTATTTGTATCTTTTTATTTTTTTTGTTTCTTTTTCCTTTATTTTCCTTTATAAATAGCTAATTTCTTTAGCTAAATCTATCACAGGGAGTAGGTGGCTATTTAATGTTTCATGGCTTGCTGGTGGTCATCCTGTTTTAGATCCAGTTGCTCTCATGTCAGATGCAGTCTTCTTGGTTCGTTGATAATCGCTGTTTTCTATTGGTGAGGTTTCACATTCCAGTATCCATTTGTCTTCATCAATTTATTATGAGTCAGGATTTAGGTCATAAGACCATCCCTGTAATAGAAACTCCTTTCTTTTCCTCCTCCGGAATATTTGTTAGTATGGCTTTGAATTTTTGACAAAAGTAAATATAAACCATATGAAAGATCAACAATTTGGTAACTGAATTATATTGGTCTAATCAGTGGGAAAATGTCAAAACGAATATTTCTCAATTTCCTTGAAAACTTCTATTTTGTTGTAGTAAATGCCATGCTATTGCCATGTTTAGTTTCTAGTCATTCTGACAGGAAGTAATGCTTAGCATAGTTTGATTTTCCGGTTCCCTAATTCATGCTTCTTATTCAGGCTTGATATTATTATTTGTACTCAACTTTACATCTCTTTCGATTATCCTCAAATTGAAGAACTCTTCTGTATCATCTTGTTTTATTTTTGGTTTTTTTGGCATATTTATTAGATCTAAAGCTGTATGCAGAAGTGTCAAAGTTCAGAGTTCATATCTAGAGTTACATGGAACTGCATATTGGGTTGTCTGTTTGGGTAGTTTCATATTGTTTGCAAAGTTCATAATTAATCTGGCTCTCATCTCTCTAGATTTTGCTAGCCTTTTTTGATTTGTTGAGAGTTGCTTTAGATCTCCTTGGACTGTTGCATAGGTTTCATTTTTAGGTTGTTTTTAGAACTATCAATTTAGCTATGTTTTCAACTATTAGAGCTGTATTTTGGTTACATTTTATATATGTGAATCTCATTGCTTTTAATTTATAGTAAAACTAATTTTTGTTCATCAATCTTGCAGCCCCTTTCATATATGCTGACTTTTTGAAGTGTAGATAGTTACACTTGGTGGAATTATATTTTTTTGAGGTTCATATGCTGACTTTTTGAAGTGTATATATTTACACTTGAAGGACATATACTTTTTCTAAGGTTTGTTCTAAAAATATTTGTAGATTTAATTAATTATTTATAGTAGATTTATATATTTTCTGGCATAATCATTTTTGTTTCCTTATACATTTTGCAGTTTTTGGTATGAACAAAACATTGAAGTACAAAATTGAATACGGAGATTCGAAAGAACATTAGATTGTTGGCTAGATAGAGAAGCATTATCTTATTTTGTTATAGATTATTATTTTTTTTTGGCAAAGGGCCTGTATAAACAATGCATTGATTTTTTGGATGATAATTCTATATACGTATTAATTACAAATTATCTATGAATGTATTATATTATTAATTGTCTATGCTTTTGAGCAATCTTAATTTGGATGCTCTAGTTGTGATACTAAATTAAAAATACAGGGTAAAAAGAATGGTCTCTAATTAAAGTTTTATGGTCTTTAATTTATCATATGGTCCTATGATTATTACTTTTAGGGATGTCTTTTCCTTTCCTTATTTATATTTCAACGACCAGATTTTAGTATGGTCCTTAAAAATTTGTTTTCAATATTATATTTTTAAGGACCTGATTTCTGATCCTTATTTATTGTAATGATCAAGTGACTTACATTATTAAGGACGGTAAAGCCGGTCCTTATTAATAACTGGGACCAGTTTTTATCCGGTCCCTAATGGTTTTATGCGATCGGGTTTAACACTGGTCCTTAAATATTTACGGTCGTTATTATATTTTTGTGGACCATATATCCAGTCCTTATTAACTCTAAAGAGCACGTGACTTACATTATTAAGGACGAAAAAATCGGTCCTTAATACTATTTAGGGACCAGTTTCTTACCCGATCATTAAAAGTTTTAAGGACCGGTAGATATATCTTGTCCTTAATTATCATTAGCGGCGGAGCCTATAAGGACGAGATAGCGACCGGTTTTTTCCGTTCTTATTAAGTTTTAGGGATCGGATTGGCACTTTTAAGGACCGAATTTCCCGTCCTTGAAAGCCTTTTTTCTTGTAGTGTGAATTGAAAGATAAAACGTGGAGGTATAAGAAAGCATAACAAAAATGGAGTGGTCAAGGTGGATTGATGACTATGCTATTTCGATCCAATGGGTTGAAAAATGAGATTGATCAGTTTTGGGTTGATCCAATGGATTTTGAGTTGGGTTGGATTGAAGAATAAAATGGATCAATTTTTGGTTGACTTAGTGGATATTTGTTTAGATTGGGTTGGATTTGGGTAATTTTTTTGGGCGAATTTAAGTTGAATTTTGGATTTAGGTCAATTTTATCACCTTTAGATCATACGATCGATTAAAATAATAATTAAAAAAAAGAGTTCCATATATATCGATTGTGATTTTGATCATTGTTTAAGGGAATGGGTCAATGCCCTTGTTTTAGTTTCTTGTCAAATAGGATGAAATTGAAGCCTGAAATTACCACTGCAGAATCATTTTCTGCTGAGTTCATTTATCTATTATTAGTTCATCCATATATGTATAACAATTTATTCTATGTTATCTAATATTAAAGAACGAAAATATT
Organism: Excoecaria agallocha; assembly: GCA_037975025.1. Classification (NCBI taxonomy): domain Eukaryota; kingdom Viridiplantae; phylum Streptophyta; class Magnoliopsida; order Malpighiales; family Euphorbiaceae; genus Excoecaria; species Excoecaria agallocha. Next base: position 30,001 of record JBBPFJ010000537.1, read on the forward strand.
ATTTATTTTTATTTTTATTTTTAGTGAATTGATTCTGGTAAATTTGATGTCCGTGTACAGGAAGCACAAGCCAAAATTCGCATGGCTTGTGCTTATGCTAGCTTTGTGGGTTATTTGGGTAAGATTTGCAAATTTTTAGTGTTACGTATATGAAGAAATAATAGATTTTGTTATTAAATTATGTCATATAATATGTGGAAAAATATCTTTTATCTAATTATATTTCCATTCTTACAGGGGAATATAGATGCTATTCATTTATTTGATACTTGTGATTATGCGCTGCAAGAAAAAATATTTTTTAATGGAGGGAAATCCAATGGTTAAAAGTTTAAATCCGTCATTAAACATAAATTTTTAGCGACGGAATTTCTCTTCGCTGACTGTGTTCTACTTTCAACAAAAAGAATTACGATCGTTAAAAATAACTTTTAACTAGTTAGACCTGATAAAATTGGCTCAAACCTAAAATTCCATCCAAATCTGCCCAAAAAAAGACACAAACCCAATCCAACACATTAAAATGCCTATTGGGCCAACGTAAAAATTGCTCATCTTATTGTCTAACCCGTTTGGATCTATATCAAGTGCCCAATGGGTCTCTTCCAAAATCCCCAAGTCGCTCCCCTTTCACTCTAGTCTAGTTCTGGACCCCCCCTCTCTCTCTCTCTCTCAAAATCACGATTTGCTCTGTCTCTTCCACCCTTGCCGCCTTTGTCCCTCTTTGTCGTCAGCCTCCAGCTCTTCAATTTTCCTTGGCCAGCTATTGTCTACAGACTCCGTCAACAAATGGCGGTGCTTTCTCTCTCTTTCTCGAAGAAGTTGGAGGCTTAGAAGAGTTGGAAAAAGAAATCAACCGGAGAACAAAATCATATAATAAGCGCAGCTAATGGAATCAAATTTTGTATGATTTGTCAACGTAAAGAAACAGTAGTCATTAGAAATAGAATTGATTTTATATTGTTCTTCTGTAGATAGAAGACAGATAGACTTTGGATTCATGGGGTTGTCAATTTTGTCATTTTATTGGAACTATACAAAGAAAACATTGTGAAATTTGAGATAATTCCCATTTTCTTTTTGAGCCTCTATTTGATCAAGCAATGCCTTCTTTTATTTGGCGTACGCTTTGTAAATTCGTGTGCTTTTACATATCCCATATTGCAAGAATATGCAAAACAATATAACTTTGCTCCTACTCTCACCAGGTGAAGTTTAATAACTTCTAGGAATCAATAATAGAACAGCATGTAATAACATGCAAAAAAGAATTATTCATGCAATTGTACTCTATTTAAATTCTTTATAAAAAAGAAAGAGAAAGCATAGCATAGCATAGCATGTGTTCTTATAATATTCTTACTAAATATTAAAATTTTAAAACCAAATCAAAGTGTAAACTTATCATCAGTTGAAGGCAAAAAATATATTAGCATATTATTGTTATTTTGTTAGACTAATTTTTACTATTTGTATATTCAATATTTGTACATAGTTCTATTTTTGGAGTCAAATTAAATCATTAATAAAATAGAATTTTTTTTTGTACATATCAACTAACTATTTATATTCTGTTTTCAATTTGACTATATATAATATTAAATTAAATATCATTATTATTAGATCAATTAATTTATTGATAAAAAATTTTCTAGTAACTTGCATTAAATCTATAGGTCGGTCCAAATTCGTCCAATCCATTTGAACATTAGTCCATTTATGACCTATACTTTTTGACCCATTTATGATCCATCCATTTAACTGTCCATTTATGACCCAACCCAAATCCGTCCAACCCGCCCATTTGTCACCTCTACTTTTATCAATCGGAGTTTCCTTTCATTGATTGTTTTTCACTTTCAATGAAAAGAAATCTGGTCGTTAAAAATTTCTTTTAGCAATTGGATTTTCCCTTTACTAATTGTGTTTCATTTTCAACAAAGGAAATTTCCAGCCGGTGAGACTCCTTTTAGCGACTAGAATTTCCATCGCTAAAAGTAAATTTGATTATTTTATATATTTATTTATTTTCAAAAATATAGTAAATAGTCTTTTCATAAATTGCAAAAGACTAATTACAAAATATCCTAATATTTTGAAATTGTCACATAAAAATTTATTTAGAAAAACAACCCCTTACTATACCAGTATCTATCTATCTATCTATCTATCTATCTATCTATCTAGAATTCTAATAATAAAAAAAAATGCACAATGAATCTCAAATCTTCGTTGTCCATTATTTTGAAGACCTGTAGAATTTAAAACATAAATTTATATGTAATATTCATGCACAAAGATAATAAATCAAATGGCAAAACAACTTAATATTTTTAATTTGAATTATCATTTACCTTAAATATCCAAAATCTCCAATAAGTGTAATCATATATAAACTTCAAAATATCCAAAATCCACAAGTATAATTGTATATACATTTTAAAATATTCAAAAAATGGTAAGGGGCTGGAATTAAGTTAATTACTCTATATTTTGGTATCCAATAATTTGGAAAAATTTTTAAGACTTATAAGTGCTGGAATTGGAAGAAATGTCGTTAGAGATAACCAAAAGAACATGAATGTATGTGTTACTTTTTGTAAAAAAAAATATGATAAAAAGCTTATAAAATTATTGCGAAATTTTAAATTTTTTAAAGGATATTGAGAATAACTTGTTGGTGATTTTAAGTAATATTATTTAGTTTGAATTAATGTATTTTTTAAAGTACTCTGAAATATATACAATTTGATGTACTTTGAAGTATATTATATTTTTTAAATTAATAGCATTGCATAATTTGTATTTACATATATAAATTAAATTTTGGATGTTATATATATAAACTTGGAAAAAATAATAAAAAATATGTAATATTTTTAGTGTTGGAATGGCGATAGGTTATTTGTTGCCAATATTAAAAACGAATATTTTTGGCTACAAATGGTTGAATGCATTTAACGACGATAATTTACTTTTAGCAACAATAATCTTTGTCGCTAAATATAGCAACGGGTTTAGGTCTTAGATGCAAAAAATTTACCAACTAAGCTAGCCACAACTATTAGTCGCGGCATTGCTAAAAGCAAATAGCGACGAAAATCAAGCAAATAATGACGAAAAGTGTCATCACAAATTCCTTTTTTTTTTAATAGTGGAAGGGCATGACCTAATAGCAGTAAGTAGCTTGATGTATGATGAATGTTGTATTTTCTTCACCAACATGATTCATTGGGATATGATGATAGGCTACCAAAGATTAAATAAGGCATAATCTTTAAACCTAGCTGTGGAGTCTATATATTTATGTAGATTTTTGTCATTATGTTAGAGTTATATTAGCATTTTATATCTATAATAGAAAAAGGGTATCAATAGAGTATGAATAGAATAAGAGAAGGGGGGATAATAGAGAAAAGGTTATACAAAGTTGTACAAAGTTATATATGTATATGAATTACCTATTATAAAATCAATGTTAGGAAGGGGATAACTATCCTTCGGGCACATCTTTTTGAGGTCAGTGAAATCAACATACATCCACCATTTTCCATTAGTTATTTTTTCATAAATACCACATTGGATAACTAGTCCAGGTATAGCACCTCCTGGATAAACCCTTTCTTTAGAAAAGTGACTGTCTCTTAAGTCATGACCAGTTAGTGCTCCGAAGCATGGTTACATTGTTTCTGGTTTATAGGCTTATAGTTAGGCTAAATATTGAGTGAATGGGACATTACCTTAAGGGATATGCCTGCAATATTTTATGTTTGTTATGTGAAGACATCACTAAAGGTGGACAACATAGTAATGAGTACATCCTTCTCTGCACTAGTCTTGGTTGAAGCCATCTTGACTACCTTCCTCGACAAAAGCTCGACGTCTTGAAGCAAATCAAATGACTCAGCCTTTGAAGCCGAATCCACTAGCACATCTATAGTATCCAGTGGGAGAGCTTGATTGCCTTCCTTTAGCATGGTGACATAAGTTTCCAATACTACCTGTTGATTACCTCAGAGCATCGCAGTGCCTTCTAGCATTGGTACTTTGTGTAATAATTTTGGCATAAAAATGTAGGCATTAATGGCAACCAAAAGGGGTTGGCCAAATATAGCATTATAAAAAAGGGCATGTTTACAACAAGTTGGCCAAGAGACCCAGTGTGACAAATGCCTGCAAAGTGATCAAATTGACAGTACTACCAATGTCCAACAGAATGCATTGAACTAAATAATCCTTAATAAAGGCCTCTACTACCAATGCATTTGCATGCGGCTACCTAACATACGCACCATCCGCTGTAAAGAACGGGATGGCATAAGTGCAAATAGGCAAACTAGTGCCTAGAGCTTTTTAGCTTTGTGCTTTTTAGAGTCATTAAAGATATCACAATACTTGCCCCTACAATGAAATGAATTACCCCAACAAAAGCCTTTTTGCATTTGCCGAGGTATAGGAGAATGGACAACGATGTTACTATCTCTACTGTTCTTAAAAAAGTGGGACAAGTTTCTTATTTAGACTAGATGCTCGACCTCCCTTTTAAAATGATTTTAGTTATCATTTTTAAGGCCCCAATCTCAATGATAGGCACAATATAGGTTTTGGTCTCAGTTAGGATCTGCTCTCATAGGTTTCTAAAAGTTGACATATTGATTTTGCTTTATCCATGAGAGAATTGATGCTCTTGATATATTCAGAGGGGTAAGATGATCATCGTTCTGAACCCTAGAGTAGGGATAGTCACTACAAAAGTTTAATTACAACTATTGGACCCCCTTATTGCCTGGGAGTTATTCAGCCATCCATAAGCATTCTTCTCTTGACTAGGCTTGTGGAAGGACTCTTTGTCTTTATCCACTACAAAAAAACTGCTAATTAGCGACGGCAATTTTCGTCGCTAATTACATAAATCCGTCGCTAATATAAATAGTGACACCGCGACGAACAGTCGCTAAAAGGACAATCGCGAATATATTAGCGACGAAATTCAAAATCAATCGCTAAATAAGCGACGAAATAAATTTTTTGTTCCGTCGCTAATTTATATTTCTAATTAGTCGCCGAATTATAATAATATTTAGCGACTACATTTCCGTCGCTAATTATAAATTTACTGTAAAAGTTAGCGACGAAATATTAGTCGCTAATATTATCGTTAATTATTTCTTAAATTATATCTATTACATATTAGCGACAGTTTCTGTCGGGAATCCGTCGCTAAATTATTCTATACATAACAATGATCTCACACATACAGACATATATTTATTTCAAATCAGAATATATTTCAAAATACACATATATGTAGAAAATTATTTGAAACCTTACATAATATTATCCTCAAAAAATCTTTTATAAAACAACAAAATAGTAATAATATCGTGCAATCTCTGAAAATAATATTCACAGCTAATCCACATAAGCTGAGATTTTGTAATAAATTTAAAGAACTACCATACATACAAAACACTGTGATATCAGCAAGCCCTCTAGTATTCCACATAAAGAAAAACCATTGTTTTGGTCAGACAATGCAGCAAATGAAGGAAGGCACACGGACAACACAACCATAACTCTCGAGTATCTCACGAGCAACAGTCAGCCCAGCAACAAAATTCCAAATCATATTATCTTCAACCTTGTTCTTTGAGAAAAGCTCTGATCCAAATGGTGCGAGAGAATGCATCTGGGTCTGAAACATAGCAATGTACCAGTTCAACTATACAGACCGTGATTAAAGTAGAAAGAAAAATACATGCATACAAAAACACCTGTACTTGTCAAAAAAATTAATAGCATTTCATTATATATTCTACTTGTCAAAATTGTATCAATTTCACACTTATATGTTCAAGTGACAGAAACTGCATCTCTAATAAGCACCTGTACTTGATGATATGAATAAAAATAATATATATATATATATATATATATATATATATATATATATATATATATATATATATATATATATTCACTTCCAAAATTTTTTTTTTTTAAAAAATACCATTTATCAATGGTCATCATATAGTAGAGAGGCTATGATTTTTAAAAGAGCTGCCCATCATTTTAGGATCATTATAGCTGCACCATATTGCTACCCTATTCTTATTACAATTAAAAGGACAGCAGCTAGCAATTTTTTATAATTCCAATTATGCTCAACAATTGTAAAGATTGATCCACAAACGCTAGAATTAAGGAAATTAAACAAACCTCTCTTGAAAATTATATGTACTTTGTCTTGAAATCAAAATTTACAATGAATATATGATATTATTTCTTAGGCGTTGAGTAGTACTTCTCATGAACTTTGTTATACAAACAACTAAGCTAACATATGGATGTTTATGGATGTTAATAAAAACAAGTATATTGGATTTACCTATGAAGAGAGTCCACATGTGCCAATATTCTTTTTAGGGTTCATTATAAGTTTGAATCTAACACACAACCCTGAAATGAACTCTATAATTGAGGGATAGGATAATACAAGGCTATGCTTGGACAAAAGCAAAAGTTTTCCAACACACAACCTCTAGCTAGAGGCAAATTCTAGAGTCAAATCACAAAGTTCACATTTTTCAGAGAGGGAACATTTTTCACATGATTAATTTAATCATTAATCCACTAGTTTAAACAATTATGAATCCTTTCAGTTATTTTTCTTCATATCTGTGTTCAATTCTACGTTCAATTGCAAGATAACTAGTAATCACTATTACATTTCAGATTTCTATACTCTATTAGCAAGATAAAGCAACAACACTTGAATAGGCATACTAGTAACTGAAGTGGCAGTTTTCTTGTTATGATAGGCTAGAAAGTATAGGACAATGAAGTACAAAAACTGATCTCCTGCCTATATTTGGTGTGAGTAAGAAAATCAAGGCCTTGCACAAGCTGAATTTATTAGGATGGGGACAAATTATATATGTCCAAAAGACTTCTTTTATACCACAAGGATCAAAACCACATCCATAGGCCAACTATTTTTTCTAATAGTTGACCTATTTGAAGCAAAGGCTGAGTGATGATGTGAATTTTCAGATATTTAAAGTCAATTTTCAACAAATATAATTTGCTAATTTAAAATTACTCTTATATGTTATACCTTTTCACAGCAGTAAGATAGATGCTCCTCTGCTTCAAGCTCAGTCAATGATCTCTTGTTTCAATCTACACCATAAAAATGGGGGTTCTTCTTACAACATGAAAACATATCAAATTTTAAAAACAACAAGACCAATAGTATTCCTGATGTGACAAATTGGAAAAATGACAAAGGATACTAAACCTTCTCAAACAATGATAAAGTCTGTTGCAAATCCTCAACAATAGGTATAGATAAGTGCGACATCATATACCGAGCATTTTTCCCAAGGAGTCTTCTATCATCACTATTAGAAAAGAAGAATTCCTTCATATACTTAACCTAAAAGCCAGAGGTAAAATAAGAAATAGCTCTAGATAAAAATAGATGAAAAAGAATTGCACAAAGATTAAGCAGTCTTGGTTGCCTACTCCTATCTGATGTCCATACATGTCAACTATGCAGGAATGCTTCAAAGCACCTAACATTCTTACTTCTCCAATGCAACTATACTCAAACTTCCTAATCTCATCCACAGAAGTCCCACATGTCTCTAAAGTGCATATCTACACCATCCATCAGATAATAACTCAGCAAATATTATATTCAATAAGCAAAAATATGCGAACATATGATGTTGCCTACTGTCCAGAAACAACACAAGTCTTGGCACAGAGGAAAAAAAAAGAAAAGAAAAGAAAAGATGAGTGCAACATACCTTAGCGAAATCTTCAAGTGATCCAAGTTTGCATTTAATGACAGTGTTTAAACCAGTCTTTTCTAGTTCATCGCAAGTGCCAAATGAAGTGATGGATAAACCAGGAGCAGAAATGCTCCCACTTGAAAGAGGAACTCTGGTGCGGCTTAGAGGAATGTACCTGTAGCCAAAGGAAAAATTCATTAGAAAACAAACCATACATAAAATTCATTTATTAATATTTTTGAAACTAACACATGATTTGTACTTTGTTCCTTTAACACTATCCATATCCACTTTCATTTCATGATCAGAAGGGAAAAAAAAGGAAATAAGCTTAGCAGCTTTACACTTGATGATGATGATGATAATAACAAATAGAAACAACAATGGGCCTGCCTTAGCAGACTTTTTATCCATACTAACAACTTTGAAAGACCTAGCAAAAACATTCAATGCAACGGTGAACTTTCCAGAAAGGCTACTAAACAACAAATTAAGATATACCTAGTGTTCAAATTACTTTCATACCTTGCCATATAGATCTGAAAGCCTGCTTGGATCAACATAATCACGAGGAAGAAGCTTGAATATTTCTTGTGCAGTAACAGAACTTAAAGAAGAAAAAAAATTCAATTGTTAAGAATAGATAATCAGTCATATATAATAATGGTAGAAAGATTCAAAATAAACTCTTAGATGCTCAAAGATTTTGCTTAACTTTCCTATTGTAGCTGTTGTTAAGAACATCATTTTGCAGCATATTAACAGAAATAATGGGGAAAAGGGTGAAGAACCGGTGAACACGAAGACTAAAGAAGAGATTTCTGGGGGTAAACCGTGATTTGCTATCTGTTCACCCATGAAAATCACAGCAGCCTTAGCGGCAGCTACATTAGTATACATACAAACTATGTTCATCAATATCATCAAAATGCATTAAAAAGAACATACAAAAAGAATATACAAAAAGAACATACAGAGTAGAAAATTTAAAACAAAAACATCACATATTTACTTCTTTAAGCAAAATAAAATTCTGTAACTAGCACCATTTATATAAAAAAATATAAGGAAAGCTAATTTTGGTAGTCACATACCCGTTTTCTGCGTTTTCCTCTTTTCGGTTCGTTATTGAGCTCGCCGGAGCCTAGCCGGATCTTGATCGGAGCTTCACCGGCGTGAAACCAATGACACCTGGAGGTAGCCGACGTCAAGAGAAGTCCAACAACAGCGGTCACGCGCCCTAATGCACCTTCATTTGATCGGGATCTACTATAAACTGCTGGTTTTTCCTTTTCTGATCTGCAAGTTGCCATCGATTGGAGGCAGACGAAGGGTGTCGAGGTAAACGCCTTGCCTTTAGGGACTCATCGGTGCTAGGAAAGTCGTCGTCTGATGTCGTGGCTTGCCGGAATAAAGGGAGAACATACCTCGGTTTAGAGTATATCCCGATCAAATGAAGGAACAGATCGACGGTGAGGGGAGGAACCAGCAGTGGCGGCAAAAAGAAAACACTGATCGTCTGCGCCGTTGATCGGTGATGAGAGCGGTGGCATGCCCTCTTCTGTTCCCTACCTTCTTTTCTCCCTTTTCCTAGTTCTTCTCGCTTCCTCTCTTTTATCTCTTTTTCTTTTGTTTTAATAGTCATATCCTTGTTAAATTTGTGTGGGCACAATGATTTCATCCGGGACTTGTTTTCAATTGATAATATTATTATTATTATTATTATTATTATTATTATTATATTCAATTAATTCGCATTTATTTAATTTTACTATGAACAAACCCCTATATTCCCAAGTATATGCACCCTGAATAAAACCCTTATATTCACTAATGAAGGTCTACAAGATGTCTACTCTATTATTATTATTATTATTATATTCATTTAATTCTGCATTTATTTAATTCTGCTATGAACGAACCCCTATATTCACAAATATATGCACCCTGAACAAACCCCTTATATTCACTAATGAAGGTCTACAAGATGTCTACTCTATTATTATTATTATTATTATTATATTCATTTAATTCTGCATTTATTTAATTCTGCATTTATTTAATTCTGCTATGAACGAACCCCTGTATTCACAAGTATATGCACCCTGAACAAACCCCTTATATTTACTAATAAAGGTCTACAAGATGTCTACTCTATTATTATTATTATTATTATTCAATAATAGAAGCAAAAGTATAGACAAGTTCAACATATTGAACCAAAATCTTACTCAAAATCAACAACAATAAATGCTTTTATTTTTTCAGAAGCATTTTAAAACTCACCATAACTATATAAATCTATTTACCAAACATGTTTTAATCATTTCCTTTAGCTCATAGTATCAATTGATGGGCTTAACGTAAGTATGCTTGCAAATAAGAGATTTTATTATTTGATTCAAAATGAATTAATATTGGCAGCTTCAATAATTAAAAAAATTAATAATTAAAAGAAGTAATATAATAATAATAATTACACATCTTTGGATGCGAGCAGTTAATATGGACCACCAAAATAAAATAAAGTCTCATGTATATCTATATGTTTCATAATTTATATCTTAGTAAATCCTTAAATTTGACAAGTATAACTCTCTTACCTAAGAGCTGCAACAATTTATTTAATTAATTCTTTATCTATCAGGCACTAGTTAGAACTTCATTTCTTCTTGGTGTGATTACATTTATAAAAGATAAGATAATTCTAGAACCAGTATCAAAATACTGTACACTTATATTAAAAGTGCTCTCGCACGATTTCAAATTTTTGGAACGTTACAATTAAGTTTGAATAAAAATAATTTAATTATAGAGCTAGACATTTCAATTATTAAAAACTGAAATTAATTCAATTAATTAATTCTTATTCAATTAAATAATAAATTAAGCTTAAAATCATATACACATTAAATTGAAACGGTGGAGAGAGGTGAGGGGAGAGAAAATATTATTTTTATATGTCGGGTAAATTTCTAAAATTACTAAAATGCCCTACCAAATTTCATCATTTTATCCTTGTATTCAAGGATAATTTTGTAAATATATATAACTAAATTTTTTAATAATTTAAAATTTGCTCAAAATTTTAACAAAATAAAAATAAATTATAAATTTTTCATAATCATTTTAAATGAAATAATAAATTTTATATTATTATTATATAAATATTTATATTTATTATTTTTCATAATATGACTACATAATAATTATAACAATTACTTTATTATTATTATTAAAAATATAAATTTTTTAAATAAATAAATTTATATTTGTGGATAATTGATAAACAAATCAATAGAATTCCTAATAATTTAATATTTGATTTAAATTTTATAAAATAAAAATAAATTACAAATTTTTTATTATTATTTTAAATGAAATAATAAATTTTATATTATTATTTTATAAATATTGATTTTTATTAATCTTGAACACGTAAATATATAATAATCGTAACAATTAGTTTATTATTATGATTAAAAATATAAATTTTCTAAATAAATAACTTTAAATATTGGTATAATTGATAAACAATTATTATCAACTTATAAAATAATTTATAAATTTCAGTTACAAAATAAAATATTCATTTCATATGGTCTATATTAAAATTACTTTAAACTATATATAAATAATGTGAGTGAAATAAAAAAAATTCTTTTTTAATTTATGTGCGACGGATTAGCGACTAAAAATTTCCGCCGCTAATTTATTACCTTAACAAATTACTATTAGCGACAGATCAATTTCCGTCGCTAAACTGTCGTAAAAAAAGGCACTATATTTTCCCTCCAAAATTAGCGACTAAAATGTTCGTCGCTAAATTTTTTGGAACTAATTTCATTAATAAAAAATTATAAAATTTAGCGACGGAAATTTGTCGTTAATTCCGTCGCAAAACATGGCGCGTATACTTCCCTCCAATAATTAGCGACTCTTTATTCATTCCGTCGCTATTTCGTCGTAAAAATAGAAAATATCCTCCGCACAATAAAATTTTAAAACAGTCGCGAATCCATCGCTAAATTTGGGACGAAAATAATGTCGTCGCTAATTGACAGTTTTTTTGTAGTGATCCTTGTGACAAGTAAAGTTGTGGTGAAGTTATTAGGCCTTATCCATCCTTATATACTTGTAAGTTCGGGACACAAGCTCTCTAAAGTCATTATGAGGATTCTTGCTTAAAAAGTCGCTGAAATCCTAGCATTTAATGTTCTGACTTAGAGCATCGATATCCAAGTTGAGGTTCTAGATGTTCATGGCAATGATGTTAAACCTCTCCACTTAATTGCGTAGGGTTATAGAATCTTCCTGTCGTACTTGATGTAGTCAGCAAAGACTTTGGCAGGTCAGATGTCAGCTATAAAGTTAGCAATGAAGATATTGCTGAATTGCTCGAAACTTTCCACAAAGTACTGGCATAAGTTTCAAAACCAAATCTGGGTAAACTTGATAAGTTTTTGAGGAAAGATCTTGCAAAGTGTAGCGTCTAGAGTACGTGTGAATAAGCATGGTATGGTGGAGCTGATCCAAATGAGCCAGAGGATCAATGTTATCACTGTTCTTTAATAATAATGGCAACCAAATCTTAGGGAAGGTTGTAGCTAGTATCTCTTTGGATAAAAAAGAGTAGAAAGTACCCTAATACTACAAAGTGTTTCTATTATGATATTTCTCCATTTGCTCCTTAAAAAGTCTCTCAAACTCTTCAATAGTTAGGGTGATCATTGAACTAGAAGCTACAATGCAACAGAGGGTGGTTGTGGCAATTGCTGCCATGAAGTGATTGACAAGGAGCCTGGTTAACATTGTTAAGATCATCTCCAATCACGGTAAAAGAAAATAGAAGTAGGTGCTGGCAATTATGCTTGGGCTGCCATAGATGATAGAGTTATGAAAATGGCCTATGTGATTTAGGTTGTGAAATCAGATATAAAAGGGACATAAGGTATGGCAGTGGTTGTCGAAGTCAAAGTGAACCCTAAAAGAAAAAAGTGGCTAGGTAGGTAGAGGTAAAAAAGTGTTTAGCTCAAGCTATTCTAATGGTGAACTAGGTGGGATGTTCAAATTAGGAAAAAGATTCATTTTGGAAGATAAGTTTCATGCTCATCGCACCAAAACTTAATATCTCAAAAATTCAAACTACTAGTTAGGAAGCACCTTGAAGCAAAATAGCCACAATCTGACTATTTAGCAAATGAAGGTTGCCTAGGAACAAGAGGATTTGGTGAAGGTTCCTACAAGAAACACTCCAGTAGTCAAGTTAGATAGTATTTAAAAGAAAAAGGATGAAATGCTAAATGTGGGAAAAATCATACGTAAACTTATGAATTGTTGAGCTATTTATAATGTTGTTGGCCTTGAATGGTCATTGAAGTTAAGGTAATTAATGACTCGTCATTGATTTGCTAAGTAGTTATAGAAGTTATAGAAATTCCAAGAATTGTAATGTTCTAGCTCAGTTTAGAACCTTGGCACATGGATTCGAGCTATTTTGTTCAATCCGGTGAATCAAACAATTTATGGAACTTGTAATCAAATAGTTTTATTCTAACTTCAATGTATTGAATGAAATTAACCCTATAATATGATTAAGAGTTAAACTTGAATTCTAATTGTGCTTTGAAAATTGGGGAACCTTTTGGATAGTTAGAAACTGGTTGAAACTTCTGAAAGCAAGAAAATAAGGGTTAATAGGGTGGAGCAGAGGTGTCTTGCTTAGGCACTCTAATGATTAAGTTAGAGAATGACTTAAAAGAAGAAGAAGAAGAAGAAGAAGAAGAGATAATAATCTTATATCACTACAAGAAAATGTGAATTTGACTTAAAAATTAGCCATAAAAGTGTGGAGAATAATCTTATATCACTACAAGAAAATGTTTAATTAGCAACGGAATTTATTTTTGTTCCTAATTTGATTTTTGCTGCTAATTAGCAATGGAATTTGATTTTCGTGGCTAAACTTATTGGAAATTTTCATCTTTAAGAATGAAAATTGAAAATCATTATTTTTCGTTGTTAAAAATGGAGAGAACTATTAGCGCCAAAAATTTACGACGAAATTTAGCAACGGAATTGCATTTTCGTTGGTAAATTAGCAATGGAATTCTATTTCTATTGCTAAATTAGGGAAAATGTTTTATTAGCAACGGAAAATTACCAGAGGAATTTATTTTCATTGGTAATTAACAATGGAATGTTTTTTTCATTGGTAAATTAGGGGCATTTAAGTATTTTCCACCTTTTTGCCCTAGTTGCCCTAGGTATAAAATAGTCCAGCTTCCACCTTAGATCTTTCTCCCTAAACGCTGTCGACTTCCTCCTCATGCAGAGGTTTATCAATAGGGTTTGCAATCATATTGTTGGTTCTATTAGCTTCACCATTAGCAATTCCAATATATTCTTTTGTTAAGAGCTGGAATCTGAATGAAGAATAATCAGACAAATATGGAGGGATAGATTGACGAGCCCTTATTGTTGAGCAAATAAGTGTGCCAGGCGAAGGAGATTGAAGAAAAGATAGCCAAGGGGGAAGAGATGATTGCAGTGAGGGAAGCAGTGACAGAGATAAAGAGAAAGCTGGTGGTTGGTGAACAACACGCGATTTTGAAGGCATTGAGTAGGATGGATTTTTGGGTTTTGTTTGTTTCATTTCTTTGTGGAGCAGGTATGGGTTTGGTTGTGATGAACAATATGGGTCAGCATTTGGGGATTTTTTGGAAGGATTGGTTCTGGTTCTATCTCTGAGTACTTCATCAAGTAAGTTTAACTTTAATCACTACCTTAATTAAAATTTAATTTTAATTTTATACCCCTTTTCATGGTCAATTTCATCTATGGTCACTAGACTTACGCCTAATCGCCCAAAAGTAACTGACTTATTTTTCATGACGTAATTGTCACTAAACTTATCATTTTTTTACAGAAAAGCCTTCTTAACTGATTTTCGGTGATTACTCTTGTCGGAATGTTGACGTGGCACGTCATGTTATATGGCTAGACACATATGGCACGACACGTCAGCAGTCACATTATCGGAAGAGGCAACGTGTGTGAAAAAATATGACGTAGCTTGCTAACATGGCATGTGATATGGTCTTTTTCGGTGATGTGGCTGATGATGTGTTATGCCATGTGTGTCCAAGCATATGACGTAACGTGGCACGTCAGCATTTTGGCAAGAATAATTGCTGAAAATAGGTTAAGATGACTTTTCTGCAAAAATATGATAAGTTTAGTGACATTTAAGTCACGAAAAATAAATCAGTTACTTTTAGGCGATTAGGCGTAAGTCCAGTGACCATGGGTGAAATTGACTCCCCTTTTCATCTTCTTTATTATCCGTTAGCTGTATCCTATATTTTTATATAGAAATCCGGTCCATCCTTACTTCATTTGAAATTTCATTCGAAGGCGGCCACACCACCATACCCAAGCGCTGCGAGAATAGCAAATTCTCAATGCTACCCTCAATATACTGCATCTCTCAAATGTAAGCTTTATCCTAAAAAACTCTCTCTTTGTACTTCATTTTTATCTTCTTTAATTTCCCTCTTTATTTCATGGCTTTCCCTTAAATAAATGTAGGCATAATTTGATGTCGTTTACACTTGATTTGCTTGCTTTTCTTCCTTTGGAAGATGTTTCCTGAAAATTTTTTATTTTTTTCTTCTTTTTTTTTTCAACTGCATCTGTATTGCTTTGGTGAAGTATTTTTTGTGGAAACTTGATAAATGAATGCGGTCATAGCGGTGATTTTGCAGTGAGAGATTGTTGTGTTCCCCTTCATAAGTTGCTACCAGAATTGATGGATCTTCTGCAATTCTTTGAATCTGATTTAGGTTGGGTATACTCCAGACTATTTGTTCCTCCTGCAAACTTTCTCCGGTCAGATACTTAGGTATCTTGCATAGACACTTTATGAGAATTGTGACATTCATTTTCGGTGAGTTATTAATGCATACACATTTGGACATCTCGTGGAAAAGAGATCTTGAAAAATGGATGAAGATTTTTTTATTTAGCTACCAGTCTTGTGAGGTAACTGTGTTGTTGTCACATGCTCCTTAATTAATTTGGTCCCAATTCTTAATTTTAATCTACTTCACTTTTATTGGTGGTCTGTTGTTAACAAAATGGGAATTGATGACTTTTGATCCGAACAGTCCTCAGTGTTAACAAAAAAATCAAAGTTAAATAGTTATACTAAATATTTATTTAATTGATAAATTAATCAATCAAAGTAAATTCCTTTTCTTGGTTATTAATTCTAAGACAAATTAAAGTCACACTATACTGATTGATTGGAGAATGGAAAAACGTAACTATCTTGAAAGAAGACTGTATGCTTATCTTGGACGTATGTTTTGGTTAAGAGACTAATGAGCACAACAGTAGGTTTGTCTTTTTCAAAACCCCAACATAGCAGGAAAAGTGATTATGATGGATTCACCATACGTGTTTATATTTTTTTGGGAAGTGAATTTCTGTGTTTAACGGGAGGTTAAGGTAAAAAATTAAAAGAAGGGAGAATGAGCAGGCCTTGAAGCTGGCTTTCATCTCTTCTAGAGGTATGTCATTTTTTTAATTTATTTATCTTTAAATTTAACGTTGCTTTTACATGAGTTGGGTGGTGGTCTTGGTGCGTTAGCTTATGCATTCTTTCTTTAAATCAATTACACGAATTCTTCTCCTTTTTCAATTTGGTTTCAGTTTTGTGCAAATACAAGTCAGCATTCCTCTTTTGTATTGTATAACAATTAATATAACAAGGGCCAGAAATATTTTTCGGCTAGATGTGTTTGATGAATTGACCACTTACTCTCTGTCAGGTGAAAGCTGGATTTGGTTCATCATCTGAAACAGGGAAAGGTAAAAGCAAAATCTCAAAGCATATTACACATGGTTATCATTTGGTGAAAGGAAAATCAAATCATGCCATGGAAGATTACTTAGTTTCCGATTTCAAGCAAGGAAACAACAATGAGTTGGGTTTATTTGCAATATTCGACGGTCATTTGGGCCATGATGTAGCAAATTACTTGGAAACCCATTTGTTTGACAATATATTGAAAGAGGTACTTGCACTGTTTTATTTGATTTAATTCATTTCTTGCATTTGGTTCATCTGCAGTGTTTATTGTAGTCCCTTGCTAATCTTTTTGAGACCAAATGCTTTTGATTCGCATTTCTCAAGATTAAAGTTCTTTGTCTTTTTTCCTGTTCTTTTTCCAAGCAGCATGACTTCTGGACTGATGCAGAAAGTGCAATAAAGAGAGCTTACTGTACAACAGATAATGAAATTTTGGAAAAAGCATTTGTATTGGGAAAAGGAGGATCAACTGCTGTTACTGCAATTCTAATCAATGGTCAAAAGCTGGTAGTAGCAAATGTGGGAGATTCTCGGGCTGTTTTGTGCATGAAGGGTGTTGCCAAACAACTATCTGTTGATCATGAGCCAAGCAAAGAAAAAAAATATGATCGAGAGTCGTGGTGGTTTACAAGTAACCTTCCCAGTAGGTAAACACACAGTTTAATAGTTTCTTGGTGGCCAGCAAGTCCATTTCATCTCCAAAGCTTGCTATTTTGTAACTGTTTTTTGCCAAGTATTTCAAGCTTGTATCTATTTGGTAGAGATGAATCTGGTGGTCAGGCCTTGCAATTTTTGACCAGCACTCGGTTAAAAGAAACATATTAAGCAATATCTATTTATAAGGGAAAACAAGTCTTAGAACAAAAGTCACCAGTGATGTCACTTGTAGGAGATGTTCCACGTGTTGATGGACAGCTAGCTGTAGCATGGGCATTTGGTGATAAGAGCTTAAAGATGCACCTTAGTTCGGAACCTGATGAGGATAAAGAAGCTATTGATGATGACACTGAGTTCCTCATTTTGGCAAGTGATGGGATATGGAAGGTCAGTCAGTCAATCTCTATGTCTTAGTATAATGTTAATAGTATTTTGTAAGAAAGATAGGAAGATGAACTTGTGAAATGACAAACTAGTAATAACAAACAAGAAAAATCAAATCTTACCTTTAAAATGCAACCTTTGTTTCACACTTTAAAAAGTCACAAGATCAAATTATATATTTCTATATTCTGTTAGAGGAAATAATCTTGCAGGTGATGTCAAATCAAGATGCTGTTGATGCTATCAAAGACATAAAAGATGCTCATTCGGCTACAAAGCACTTGATAGAGGCAACAGTTTCCAAAAAAAGTAAGGATGACATATCTTGCATTGTTGGGAGATTTCAATAATAGTGTTCACAAGTAATCGGAGATTGAAATCCATCGGCATGTACGAAATTCAATAGTACGATATGTGTATATTAAATTCGTTTCCTTTGTAGTTGTAGAAATGGCCAGAACTTACCACTTTTTTTGTTGCATGTACCATAGAGGAAATAAAGAAATTGCAAATTTTCTTCTGAATTTTTCATATTTGTTGAAGCTATGAAATTGTTAAGTGCCTATCGGGTGCAAAAATAGCTCTTCTTGTCTTATGTATAGTATGATTGCTAAACTAAATTTGAAAAGAGAACTTTAGAAGAAAATCTTTTTATTCTCGTGTATTAAGCTTATATAAGATTTCCTACATGAACATTTTAGCGACTGATGGCACCGTTTATGAATTTTTTTATTGGTGGGTGAATTTAACAATAAAAATTAATTCAATTATTAAAAAATAGAAACTGTCAAACCTGCAACCACTCATTCTATTGCTAATTTTGATTAACAATGAAAAATCAACAATTTTTATTGCTAATTTTCGCTGCTAATTGAGTATTTTCTTGTAGTGTATGTAAAAAGGAATTGTGTATATATGAAAAAGAGAGTTTTAGAAGTTATACCTAAAATATATTTTTAAAATATTTCATTTGAATAAGGGAGAGGCATGTGACAATATTTCAGTAAAATCTTAGATATTGCCCATGTCTTATGTAGCGACCGTACCAAAATCAGTAGGGACTTCATAAAGATGGGATGTCATTCTCAAAGAGCCTACATTTTTTGTTTTCGGTAAAACAATTGTCCAAAATCAAGATTACAAAATTTGTCCAAAATCAATAAATTTCCTTTTCTACCCTTATCATATTTTGGCTCTAAATAATTCTCAAAATTTTATTTTCTAAGTTCACGGTCCTTTTAGTAACGCTTGGGTATTTTTAATAAAAATAAATAAAAAAATTTAACAGTAAATATATACCATTTATATAATTTAAAAGCAAATTTAATATTCATTTCTACACTTTTAGTAATTAACATTAAAATGAGTTCTATTTTACTTGTTGATATTCCAGGGTTACTTTCCTCCTATCTATTACTTTATAGTTTTCTGTTTGTTTCTTTTTTTAAAAAAAATTACGCTTGATAATAACTAAATTTTTTTTTTGTTTAGTTAACAATTTGTTAAGATATAATTAAAATCCTAAACGAAACAAGATAGAAAATCCTAACCATGTCAACTTTAAAAATATGGGTTTACCCTGTTGATTTAGAAGCTTATCTAATAAGTTCTAGTTAAAATAATGTCATCTTACTTAGTATATATTATTATCAAAGATGTGGTAAATGGGAAGGTTGGGCGGATTTGGATTAGAGTATAAATGGACAGATCATAAATGGTCAAAAAAAGTATGGGTCATAAATGGACTAATGTCCAAATGGGTTGGACAAGTTTGGATCAACCCATGGGTTGAATATATATTGGTCCAAATGAGTCACATATTTGGTCCAGATGGGTTACATGTGTTGGCCTAGATGGATCACTTTGTAGCCTATATGGGTCGCATGTAGTCCAGCTAGGGATCAATTTATTTAATCTCTTTTTTTTTAATGAAATTAATGCTTTATATAATAACGTGATACAAAAAATACTTCAATAAAAAAACGTTATTCCAAATGTGTTGGATAACCCAAACAAATTGATTGGATGGCCCAAATGGATCACTTTGTGCTCAAATGGATCATATGGTAGTTCAGATAGATCGCATATAGCTCAAATGTAGATTAATTTATTTAACCTATTTTTTAATGAAATTAACATTTTATACAATAACGTGATACAAAAATGCTGCAATAAAAAAAATATTGGTCCAATGTGTTAGATAATCCAAATGGATCGGATGGCCTAAATGGATTGCATATAGCCCGAATGTAGATCAATATATTTTTTAATTAAATTTAAACTCAATATAATGTGATGTTAAAAATATTGTGGTAAAAAAATATAATGGCCCAATTATGTCGAGTGATCCAAATGGATCGGATGGTAGCCCAAACGGGCCAAAATGTACATTCATCCATTTAATCCATTTTTTGCTGGAAATAACTCTCTATATATTATATTTACTAACATAAATATTGGATATACAAATTAACTAACAAAATGTTATTCACTGATTTAAGAACATGTAATGCCTTGTATTTAACAAACACCCTACTATTTCCAAACTGCCTTCACATGCTCATTGTCCTGAACTTGTGCCTGCCTTTAATTTCTCCTTCACCTTTATTTATATAAAAAGGATGATCATAAAAAAGATTCTCTCTTCTAAAAAAATGTTACAATCATTAACAAGGAATCAAGTTTTCTAGCAATTATTAATTCAAATAGCTGACAATTATGTGAACTATCAACCATAAAAAAGAAAACCTACATATTGTGATCTATAGCATTCCAAATCCACAAGGCAGACAACTGAAAGCTGCTTGCTTAATTGTTTTGCTCCCCGGTCTTCCCCTTGTCTCCACTGCAATAGTAAAAGTGAGGCAGTTTAACCCTACCACAACTCCTGAATCCAGAAATCATACACACAATTAGTTGGAAACAATCAAATGTGAATATTTCTCAACTTAAGAAGGTCTTAGCATTAATGATGAAACGCACAATTCATTACTTGAAAATCATAAAACCTGCTGAAATCAACTTGTTCGATGGTAGACTTTCAGTTGTTTTTTATCACTTTCTACATAACTTTCATGCTTTCTATCTCTTCCTTTTTAACAAAGAAGCAACTCATCAACCATGGATAAAATGCCAAAATTGAAAGACAGAAATGTTGCTTCTTAGTTACTAGTAAAATGCCAAAATAAAAACTTAGTAATACTATAAAACTTAGTTATAATTGATTGGCTCATATTATCTTTCTTTAATAAATTTCAGCTTTATCTAATAAAAGAAAAAAAAAGTTTCAGAAATCTTTAATTTCTCAATAGATATGCATTTTCCAAATTCCAATGTTTTCATCAAGAAAGGCATCTAAATATCAGCTTAAAATCAATACCCAGAAAACCAATTAGATAGAGATTAGATGGTTCTGTCATATCCAAAAAAATAAATACCCAGCTTAAAATCATAAAGCATATAATCACTCAAATGGTTCTATCATGCCAGAATTATAAAGACAAACAATTGAAATTAAAAATTAGCTATAAAGCATGTTACAAACTCTCAAAAGTAAAAGATGTAATGTCTTGCAGATTAATAATAACACCACCATTTGTTAGAAGTTTCAACAAATTTTAGGAACATTTAGAAGTTTTGAACTTAATCCAAAGTATGCAACACATAAAACATTCTTACTCTTATTCCCCATAATTTGGCTCTTATAAGCACAAAATTATGGTTATTCAGCCTCTCTACATATGTATATCTATGATAAAGATCCAACATTCACCTGAAGTTCTTCAACAAACGGAACTAATTGGAAATGCCCAAATAAGGGAAAAAATGCAATATCTAGCTAAAAAAAGGTCAAAATTGGCAAAAAAAAACACATTCAACCAAAAGTAAGCTAATGCAGCACACAACACCTTAACAACAGCAAGATCTGAAAATAAAATCAGCTATATACATGGGAGACCAAGTTTTACAAGTTTTTGAATGTAAGCTCTATAGAGAAAAGAGAGTCTGTACGATACAAAGTCATCAGCGAGATCAAAGACAAGAATGGTGGAGCCAATGAGTTGAAGCTGAGTAGAGATAAATCAGGGAGCTCCTGTTCAGCCTTGCACTTGGGCTGAGTGGTACAGCCAATTTCCACAGCACTATAGTAATGTAAATACATCATCTAAATAATTAAAAACATAAATCAGAATCTGAAACAAAAAAATTGGAACTTGAAAGTGTGAATTGGAGGAGAAGAGAGCAAGCAAAGAAAAATTTAGGACTAAGAAAGAGTGTAGAGGCTAAAGGAGATAGGATGATGAACGACAGCAAGCTGAAGGTCGATGATGATTGGATGGTGAAGAAGGACAAAGGCAGTGAGCAGGAGATTTGGATGGAGAAAGAGAACCTATTTTTGGGAGAAATCGTGATTTTAAGAGCAGATTGGAATGGGCAGGCTTTGGCAAACTGATGAATTTGGAAGAGGCCCATTGGGCAGATCCAAATAGGTTGAGGCTAAAATGCGTAATTTTTGGGTTTGCCTAATATACATTTTTTGAGTTAGGTTAGGTTTGAGTCATTTTTCTTGGGTGGAATTTTGGATTTAGGCTAATTTTGCCAGGCCTACCCTTTTATTCTCAAGAAATTGGTACTTTCTCTATTATATCAATAAAAGGGATATATATATATCCTTAGAAAAAAATCTATTAATTTATAGAGCATATCTGAAAAAGTTTATATGTCTTTAATTAGTTTGTTATGGATTTTTTGTTTATTTATTTAAAGTATCATTATTTCCAGTGGTAAATTTGAGTTTGTCACATAATAGTAAAGGTAATTTTACCCAAAAACTTACTTAAAAGGGACATAAGGTATGTCAGTGGTTGCTGGGGCCAAAGTGGCTCCTAAAGGAAAAAAAGTGGCTGGTTAGGCAAAGGTAAAAAAATGTTTTGGGATGTTCAAATCAGGAAAAAGATTCATTGTGTAAGATAAGTTTCATGTTTATCACACCAAACATTAAAACATTTCAAAAATTCAAACTACTAATTAGGATGAATCTTAGAGCAAAATATCCATAGTCTGACTATTCAGTAAACAAAGGTTGCCTGAGAACAAGAGAATCTGGTGAAGGTTCATACAAGAAACACTCTGACTATCAAGTTAGATAGTATTTGAAAGAAAAGGGATGAAATGCTAAGTGTGGGAAAAATCATACCTAAACTTATGAATTGTTGAGCTATTTATAGTGCTATTTGCCTTGAATGCTCATTGAAGTTAAGGTAATTAATAACTCCTCATTGATTTTTTGAACTATTATGAAAGTACAAGAATTGCACAGTTATAGAAGTTATAGAAATTCCAAGAATTGTAATGTTTTAGCTCAATTTCGGACCCTGGCATGTGGATTCGAGCAATTTCGTTCAGTCCGGTGAACCAAACTATTTATGGAACTTCGTTATCAAATAGTTTTAATCTAAGTTCAGTGATATTGAATGAAATTAACCATATAATATGGTTAAGAGTAAAACTTGAATTCTCATTTATGTGCTTTGAAAATTGGGGAAGCCTTTGGATGGTTAGAAGCTAGCCGAAACTTCTCAAAGCAAGAAAATAAGGGTTAAGAGGCTGGAGTAAAGGTGTCCTGTTCAAGCACTCTAATGAGAATGGCTTAAAAAAAGAAAGAAAAAAAAGAAAAAGGAAGCCATAATAGTGTAGAGAATAATCTTAGCAATTTTTTTATATATAATTGGGGTGAATTTAAAAAATATGTTCAAAATTTGGTGCTACAATAAAAGAAATTAGATTTTTTTTGTGTTAAAAAAGGTAAAGATGTTGTATTTTTTTTCATAGTGGGACCCATGACACTTTATAATTTTCTTGTCAAAAAATCGACACCCTTATGTGCCATTTTTCATGATTCAAAATGGTATTATTTTGCGAATAAATTTAGATATACGTGAGTGAGCCCGAGACTAATGGAAAATGGCATGTTGTGTTGCCTTTTTTGGTTTTTTTTTGGGATAATACATGTCTAGCCACTCAAACTTGACACGAAAAATCAGTTGGCCCCCCAAACTTCAAGGTTGTCTAATTAAGCACTCCAACAAGGTAATTCGATATATAATATACAATAAATTTGCAAATGTCTGGACAGCTGAGACGCGTGAGTGTCAATCGAGATGACATGGCATTGAAGCCATGAATGGCCGACACGTGGCTGTTGACTAAAGAAGACCAAATTTATTATGGTCGGTGTTGAGAATAGAAACTTAAGAAGCTAAAATAGTTGAGGGAAAAAAATTCCAGAGTTTAAACAATTTGAGAAAAGCTTTGTTAATTACTTAAGAAAGTTAAAAATTAGTGAGAAAAACAGAGAGAGAAGGAATCAAAAGCTTTAATAGCTGTAATTGGAGATGTCAATCTCATTTAGGGCTTGAAATTTGATTGTGGAGGGGCAGCTTGAAGAAGCGAAAAATCAAATAATGTCGCAGTAATAGAGGGTGTTTAATCATTGTACTCAACTCGAAGCAATAGATAAAACGCAGTAAAGGTATGCATTTTTATGATTAGTGAAGAAATAGGTGTTTCAGTAAAGAAACAGACAGTGTTTTTTTTTGTTATTTGAATGCAAAATTTAGGGCTTTTGTTTGATGTGTTGAGAATCTTGTATATATGAATATTTTATTGAATTTTTTACAGTGAAAGAAAATGGGAACATAATTTATTAATGTTAGGTTTCACCATAAGGCTAGATTTGTTAATGGTGTAGTTGATAAGTATGTGGGTGAAGGTAAAGTTGAGGAGTGGGTCATTGAGAAGGACTATTTTTCATTGGTGGAGTTGGTATATCACATGAAACTAATTGGTTATGTAGAAATAGAGGGGTTCTGTTACAAAGATAGCAAGAGTAATAAGTTTAAGTTATTGGAAAATGATTATGCTTTATTAGATGTAATTAAAAACTTAAAAAAAGGATAATTGGGATGTGTATGTAATGCATAGTGTTAGTCAACCTGAAGTGTTAGGCACATTACCATTGGTGGGCCTTAACCAAAATACAAATAGATCCAAAGATGACAGAGAAGGTTTTAGGGCAACAAAAAAAGGGTTGATGCGACAAATTTAGGTAAAGAGGCAGTTGGTCTAGAAGATGAGGTTGGTGGTTCAAGGGAGAATGGTATTGAATCTGTAGATGAGGTAAAATTTGAAGATCTGAATGATTATGATGATTCTGAAGAAGAATCATGTGATGATTATATAAATGGGAGTGAAGAAAATGAGTCTAATGGTAAGGATGGTACTAAAGAAAAGGGAAGTGATGTTGATGATGAACTAAAGGCTTTTAGGACTGCATCTAGGGAAGAAAAAAGAGAGGAAAATAATTATACTCAAGAAATTCCAGGTGGAGAAAGAGGAAATGACAGAGGATTTAAAGATATCACAGGTGCAGACACTAGTAAATATGAAGGATGTCAAGCTAGAGATGATGTATACCTAGACTGTTCTGACCTAGGCAGTGAGGATAGCATAGATGGTATACCAAGGACAAAAAAGTCAAAGAAGATTCATTATGACCCTAAATGTCAGGTTCCTGTATGGCAACTTGGCATGATATTTGAGAATGCCATTCAGTCTAGAGATGTTGTTGCAGATTATGCTGTAGAAAATGGTGCGCAAGTGAAACTGAGGCCAGATGAGAAGCATAGGGTTAAGGTTAAGTGTAGAACTACAGGATGTCCATGGGAGTTATATGCTAGCCTAAAAGGTGAAACAAATGATTTTAAGATAAAGATATACAATCCTACACATAGATGCACAAGGAAGAACAAAAATAAGTTATGTAATTTAGCATTCATTGCTAGGAAATTTAAGGAAAGGATTTTGTCTTAACCAGATATAAAAGGTTGGAAGATTCAAGAATTGATTAGGCAAAAGTGGGGGTTGTATGTAGGTAGGTCATTGTGCAATAGAGGAAAGTTGATTGTGCTTAACAAATTTATGGGGGATTGGAGGTTAGAGTTTGCCAGGCTTGGGGATTATGCTGACAAAATAAGAGAATTTAATCTAGGCAATTCTTGTTGGATTAAAACTAACAAAGAAATACAACCAACGAAAAACTTGTTTGTTTAATTTTATGTCTGTTTTGATGCATTGAAAAGGAGGTGGTTAGAGGGATGCAACAAAGTGATAAGCTTAGATGGTTGTTTTTTGAAAGGCTATTGTAAAGGGGAACTTTTGATTGCATGTGGAAAAAATGGGAACCAACAGATGTTCCCAATAACATGGGCTATGGTGGATCAGGAGACAAAGCATTCCTGGAGCTGGTTTGTGCAATACCTCATTGCTAATCTAAATTTAGGACATGGAGATTGTTTGACTATTATTTCTGACATGCAGAAGGTAAAAATTGTTGCTTAAATAATGTTTTTAAATATTGGATCTTATGTGCACATGTAATCTTTATATGCTAATTTTTAACTTTATACTTTTTATGCAAGTGACTGGTACAATGTATACAAGATTTGTTGCCTAATTCTGAGCACCGAATGTGTGCAAGACACATGTGGTCAAATTGGAAGCAAAGATGGAGGGGAGAAGAGAGGATGAAACAATTCTGGAGGTGTGCAAAATCAAGTTTCAAGGTAAAATTCAAAGATGAATTAGATGTAATGAATAAGCTAGGTGAGGGTATTTGTGAAGATTTGCTTAGTTATCCAAAAGAAAATTGGTGTAGAGTGTACTTTAATGACCAAGTTAAATGTGATTTTGTCGATAATAATATGTGTGAATCCTTTAACTCATGGATTGTTAGGCCAAGACATATGTCCATAATTACCATGCTAGAAGAAATTAGGCATAAGTTGATGAACAAACATGTAGAAATAAGAAGATTTTCAAGAACTTGGATATCAGATATCTCTCCAATGAGTAGAAAGGTTTTAAAAGCAAGCATAGAGATTTCCAGGAAATGTAAATTGACTTGGAATGGGGATCAAGGGTTTGAAACAGTTGATGGGGTATATTTTAATATTGTTTATTTAGGGGCAAAGACTTGTACTTGTAGAAGCTGGACGTTGAAGGGTATCCCATGTGCACATGCTGTGTGTGCAATGTTTCATCTAGGAATAGATCCTGAAATTCATGTTGATAAGTTTTACCATCGAGAGACATTTATGAAGGCTTATCAGTACTTCATACAGTATATTCCTAGCATGAAGATGTGGGATACTACTTCAAATCCTCAAATTGAACCACCTGAAGTCAAGCCAATGCTAGGGAGATCCCAAGAGGTGTAGAAAAAAGGATAAAGATGAACCAGGTAAAAAAATATGGCAAGGCATCTAGAAGGGGGACAACTATGTACTGTTTAAGATGCAAAATGGCTGAACACAACAAATCTGGTTGTCGTGCACAAGTAAGTTTAATCTAGTTTAATTTTAATTATTTATTGTATATAAATTGCTTAATGTTTTATGCATATGGCATCAAATGACAGAACATTGGAAGCTGTGGACCATTACCAACAATGCCTTAAGATTTTGGACGTTTAAATCACCATGCTTCAACATCATCAGTTCAGTCTTCACTTTGTGATGATACTTCAGCAATCTCAAGATTTTCACCTACAACAATAAGGGGCATGGGTAAAGGAGCAACAACAAGGGGTGGTGTAAGAAGAGGTGAAATTCTTGGAAGAGGTAGAGGTAGGACTAGGGTTAACCAGAGTCAACCACCATTATCAAAAACTATTAGCCTAGAAAACAATGTGAATTCTGCCCCCATTAACTCAACCAAGAAGCAGGGGTTGTGGAAGGGGATTATCTGGCTATAAAAGGCCTAAAGAGGTTGGACTTGGTTGCTATGTTGACCCAAATACAGGCACAGTAGTTAGTAATATAAATTTCTTTCTCTACATTTTTATGCTACCCCTTATTACCAATTTTGGATATTGACAAGTTTAACTTTAATTTACTTATAGCCTGGGAAACCTTTTAAGAGAGTTTTGTATACTGGCTCTAATGTCAGGAATGCAAGGGACTCAAATATTAACCTTGGATATGTTGCTGCTAGGAGGTGGGGCAGAAACACAGTCATAGCAAGGCAACTTCAATAGCAGATCAATGCTACATCATCCAGCAGAAGTGCCTATGATAGCAACTCTTCATAAGGAAGAACACAAGCCAATTTGCATGATAGGAATTAGAAACTATCTCAACTGTTGTTTTGTATTAAATTTAACTGTAATGGGAGTTCAATCCAACTTATGTATTAGTGTTAACCAGTTGGTTAACTACTATCTTTGTTCAAGCTGAATTGCATTTAGATTATGTGTTGGATATTGTTGACATATAATGCTAAATGTAGGATTTCCCCCTTTTGAAGTTATATCTTCATTATTTTACTGCTATCATATTTGAAACAGATTGGCTTACCTATTTCATTTTTACAAACAACTAGCCATTATATTAATTTGTTTGCATTGAAAGTGGTGTTCCTGTTGTGAGAGTTAAATTGCCATATAATATGGGTGACTTGCAAATGTTGATGGACTTAAAATTCTGCTTCAAATAATTTTCATACAACCAAAATATACATCACCAAAATTGGATCGGTTTTGAAGAACTTATACATCAACACTATCCATATAACAACCTAACAATATTTGTTACAAATTACAATGTTCAAAATAACTAGCAAAATTACAATTACAAAACAAGAACACAAATATTTCTTTCTCATTTTTTCTTCCTTTTTTCTTTCATTATCAAAGTCTTTCACTCTATTCAACAACCCCCATATCACTCTTTTTTCCTGGTCGGACATTTCTTCATCACACCAATAGAAGAACTTACATCCACCCCACTCTTATAAACCCAAATTTAATAGAGTAAATAGAGGGTAAATCCTACATCAAAAATTAATAATCCACCTAAATACATAAATACAACATCTGAACTAAATTAGTTTAGTTATATGCCTAACCTTTCTAATCTCACAAGAGTAAAACCTTCGACTAAGATTGGATTTTGATCATGAGATCCTCAACACAACAAGCTTTCTACAGTTGCATACATTCTCGGTGACCTGATTCATTTCTGGCTACTTTCTTTCTCTTCGCGCCAGCAATGAGAATAAATAGCAATGCTTCATTTTTTCTGCTTAGGGCAAAATCAGCAATGGTAGAAGAATGAGTAGCAGAAGAAGAATAAGAGGAGGAAGAAGAAATACATCTTTGAATTTAACTTTTTAGGGCTTTAAAAAGAGGAATTTCAAGTTTTTACCGTTGTTAACAGTTTATTTCATTAGGTTCACGCACCTCTCCATCTTTGAATTTCATGACAATTGCCATGTCAAATTTATTATTTATTATATGTCGAATTGCCTTGTTGGAGTGCTCAATTGGATGACCTTGAAGTTTGGGGGGCCAGCTGATTTTTTTGTGTCAAGTTTGAGTGGCTAGACATGTATTATCCCTTTTTTTATATGTATAAAAGCTGCAGCCTTTACAATACCAGCTATTGCCAACCCTTACTATTCATGTTCAGCTAATATGCAGTACAAGACACAAACCTATATTTTTAAGCTATTCAAAATTCTAATGAATTCCCATCCACCAATATAATCTACAATTTTTTAAGCTATTTGAGAGAAGCCCTAAGTATTTTTCTAATATGCACTCACCATTATGACAATATATATTTAAATGTATTAGAATATTTCAATCATGTGTACCAATTTTTAATATTTTATTTTTTAAAGGAATCCCAATTAACACGCATGTATGATAAATGTGCAAATAGCAACTTACCTACTAAATTTCTTTTTTATTTTATTTTTTTAATTATCCATTTATAATAAATTATTGAATATTCCTTGGGTATGTTGGGGTACTTGGCATAGTTTATAGGTAGTTGAATCCAAAAATAATTTTTTGTTATTAACTGAGAGGTAAAATTACGTTATCTAAGCGATTTTTAAGCTCCTTAATGAAAGTGCTTCCAATGAGTTCTAATTACGAAAGAAACATTAGTTATGTTCTTTCCCTATTAATTTTATTTAGTGTTAAGGTATAATGAATTTAGATATGAATATAATCTTATTTTCTTGATATTTTTATCTGTATTGATATTGTTTTAATATCTTTATATAACTTTTGTCTTTTTTTTATATATATATTTTTGCTATCTTCATTAAATATAGAGAGAATGAGCTTGAGGAACTTTACCTACAACCATGTTTTGCATAAGAAAAGTTAAATTTTTAATGGTTTCTTCAAGGGACGAAGATTGTACCTCATTTACTCGTCTAGGGTGGTCCTAATATCGTCCAAATTGCTGGGATGTTGCTGGCATATTTTAGATCAATTCCTATGCTTGAGTTGGGGTTTTGTTGTTGAGACTTCCACCACTTGCTACATCAATCATCTTTCTCTCCATACTCAATATCCCCTCATAAAAATACTAAATAAGGGACTGCTCAGTTATACCATGTTGGAGAAAACGTGCACACAATCTTTTAAACCTCTCCCAATAATCATGAAGTGAGTCTACATCTTTTTATTGAATCCCACTAATTTTTCCATGAATTACAGCAGATATAAATGTAGGGAAAATTTTATCTAAAAACATTCTTACCATATCAGTCTAAGTTGTGATAGTTCCAGATGGTAAATTCAGCAACCAGACTTTTGCTGAGGCGACCAAGGAGAAAAGAAAGGCCCTTAATTTCACTTGCTCCTTGGTAACTCCATGTGGCTTTATTCCTGAGCAAACAACATGAAATTTCTTAAGATTCTTGTGAGGATCTTTATTTTCCAAGCCTCAAAAAGTGGACAGTAGATGAATCAATCCAGATTGTAGCTCAAAAGTAGTGTCTACTGCTGGGTATGTAATGCACAGCGATTGCTAATTTAATGGTGGCTTGTGTAACTCTCTTAAGGTCTTTTTCGTCATCTTTTACTCTTCTATTTCAGCTGAAAATTCAGTAAAATTAACTACCTCTTCTTCTTGTTGCTGTTTGGAAGAAGTTCCAGGAAATTCTTTACATATTCTTGTCTCTTTCCTCAATCTCCGGGCTGTTTTCTCAATTTCAAAATCAAATAATAATTCTCTCAGAATTTTAGACTTGGTCATTAACAAATTAAATCAAGTTAGACTAGTCCCCGACAACGGCACCAAAATTTGGTGGGTGTCGAAACCAAAAAAAAACAAAATTTTTACTTAAAACTAACTTGTAATTAGTGATGAATAGGATAAAATCCATAAGGATTGGTCGAGTTTTAATTCTTTAAATAACTAAAAAATTAACAAACTAAAAATAAAAGATGGGGGGGGATTTTGTAAACTAAAAATTAAATAAATAAAAAAAATTAAAACAATAAAATGAAAATGCAGAAAATAAATAAATAAAGACAAAATCAATGGATGAAAAATTTCAATTAAAGAAATCCGCAGAAAAGGATTCAATCAAGTGATCATCGATAAAAAAAATAATTCTTAAAATCAAACAAAGGACCAGTTATAGTCGTTGGCTTCGCGCTCCCGACCTAATCTTTCCGCATTAATAAATTAATCAAGTAATACTACAATTAATTTCTAGCCAATAAACAATCTTTAACAAGCGCAAGAACTTAATCTATTGACAGCATTAAGAATTAGAAAGACCCGACCTAAGCCAACCAATCTATAAGCAAGATCGATTTAAACCAAATCATGCATTTACTCAACATAATAGCCCTTGTGAGGAAGCTACACTGATCGTTACTTGTTATTGACTTCACTAAACAATTACGGATTTAGCAAATTTAATTAGCAATATGTTAATTAAATGCACAACAAGCTCAAATTGCACACCTAACAAATAATAATTGGGATATGATTTTCATAATCCATGGTAAATAACATGAACACTATATGAAAATAAGAACAAAAATTAAGCACAACAATCTCACAGTAAAAGAAATCCTGGCCTTGAATTAATCTTTAACTGAAATAAATATTTAGCCACTCATGGCCATGAAATTCACAAAATAAAAATTAAAAACTAAGGAGTACTTCCTGTTACAAAATTGGAGCTACAAAAATCACAGTAGGCAAAAGATCCCTTAAACCTAAAGACCCTTTCCTTAAATAATCACCAAAACAGGAAAAGAAAAGAAACATAACCAAACTAGGAAATCTAAAATAAAATTCCTAAAGGAGTTCTAAATTCCTAAAATTATTGTCTCTTTACTCCTAAAATAAAGTCTTAACATTTCTAAATATTAGCTAGGGTTTAAGTGGCAGCTAGGTTAAATTCGCTCAAAATAAACTTGAAAAATCGTAGTCCACTGTCAACTTCCCTTGGGCAACTTGGGCAAGGGAACTAGGCAAGGCTTAGCTTCCTATATTGGGAAAGGTAACTTTCAAAATTTTTAACTATCAGCTCTTTGCTCCAAATTAACTCCAAAAATTCCTTGCTTCTCTAGGTCATCAACAATTAGCCCCAAAATTACAACTTCCTCGAAATTCACTCCTACAATCAGAAAAATAAACAAACCAATGAAAAGTACCTAAAACTGACTTAAAAGAACACAAAATAATAAGCAAAATTCAATCAAATATATGTTATTTTAGCAGCTTAACAACAACAACAATAACAACAACAATAATTGATAAGTCTTGAATTTACATAACTTATAAAGAGAGGAAGATAAAGGCAAGACTCGATTAGGCCGATCCACAAGTGTGGGAAGTCGATCTATAAAATAGACTAAAACTACCCTTGGTATGAAAGGAACTAGCACTCCGATACTTAAATTAAAGAAGATTTAGAGAGATAAAGTGTAATGAGAGAATAGCAATATTACTACAAAAAAATCGATTTTACCAACGATTTTACCGACGAACTCAGATTTCATAGGTAAAATTAAGATATTACCGACGGATTACCGACCAAATTGATAATGCGTAGGTAAAAAAATAAATTTGATAAACAACGACATTTTTATCGACAGAATTAATAATTCAACAGTATATTTGGTGGGAAATAGTGGCGCCAATTGTTAGCGACCGCTTTCCCGATGGTTATGTCCGTTGGTAATTAGTTTTATCATTTAATTTTTATAGCGACGAAATTTCCATAGGTAATACAAGCATCTTTGGAGATTTACCGACAGAAATTACAATGGTTTTAATTCTGCTGGTAAATAAATGCAGAAAATTTTTGGCTGCAACTATAGTGACGGAATAGTGACAAAAATTTAAAGGGATGGAGTTATAATTGTTGCTACGGTTTATTGTCGTCGGTAATTTTGTCAGTATGCTTTTAATAAAATTTTTATATTTAATATTAATAAAAATATTTATGGTTAAAAATCTGTTAATGTTAGCTCTCCCTTTTTCAATCGAGCCCTGGTCTCGATATTTCTCTCGGCCACTCCAACATCCCTCTTCGCTATCTCGACGGCAAGTTTACTGCCCATCGGTGTTACACCCCTGCTACCATCTCAATGGAGTTCTCTCACTATTTCCCTCCCTCGCTCTATTTTTGTCTCTTTCCCTCTCTCTCCCTTATTGAATCTCTCTATGTTTCTCCCTTACTTAGTTTGTCCCTCTCACACTTGAAGTCAAGTCTTTTCTCTTTTTTAGGCGGCTTGTATACCAATGGCACTCAGTGGTCGTGATATTTGTGGGAGTGTGATCACTTGTTCCGGAAGGGTACATTTTGCTGATGATAAATATGTTAGAGATTTGTTTTTTGGGTTAGGTGCAAAACTATTGTTGTTTGTATCTAAGTTTATTACTTTGGGTTTCAGTGGTTATTTAAAAATTCTCATCTCTCTATTTTCTTCTTTCTCTGTCTCTGCAAATTGCCCATGTCTAGTTACTTTCTTTCTTGCAAGAAGAAAGGAGGAAAAAGCATAAATGGCTTTAATTTTCAAGGTATTAGGAGTTGCCACGGTTTTGACACCCTCCAATTCCTTTGATTCCAAGAGATTGCAACTCACTTCTCATAGATTCCTCTCAGTTATTTATGCAGTTCATGAAATCAAATTATGTGAAATTTGCTAAATGAGTAAGAATAAAGTTTATGCCTTTGCTGGATTTGTTTTTCCATTTTATTTGTTTAGAGAGGAAAGCGAGCTTCCTTGTGGTGAGATCTAATTTTGGTTCTAATTCAAGAGATCAAAGGGCTGAACTCAACTCAGCATGGAAGTCAAAGCAGGTGCTCTGCTTATCTGGCAAACATTGATGAACATAGGGCAGCTACTGTTAGATTCCGTGGTCAATCATATACTTTACCTCCGTGGTCAATGACTATTTTACTATACTGCAGGAATGCCATTTTCAAAAGTGCCAAGGTTTCATTCCAACTTTTAGGAAATCGCAACAGTTATGATAATTTGTCACGTGTATATGCATGACACTGTCATCAAAGATGAAGTGTGTTTTTTCCTTTATTTGATCATAATATTTATAGCCTGAAATTTTAATATGAGGACTGTTATAAAGTTGCATCTTTGTTTCTCACCAAACGTTCAGGAATTGTCTTCAAATATGTTGTAGATGGAGACAATTTCTAAGATTTCATATTTAGGACAATTATATACCTTTTCTCCATGTGATCCTGCCACATAAACTCTGAAATCTCAACTAAGTAGTGGTTTTCAATAAAGGAGTCAACACGTCTTGGTTGTTTTAAGTCTTGATTTATTGCTTGCAGATTTTTTTTTTTTGGAATTTGAATTTTTCAGTAATTGTAGGTGGAGATATTGAATTTCAATTAGAAAGGCACATACCTGTTTACCTGGTGTTTTTAATATTAGGCTGCTTTAACTTACATTTTAAGGGTTGCTTCTGGGTTTTGTTGGTTTAGTTTGAGTTCTTTTACACTGATTGTTTTTGTACTCTTTATTACCCTTCTGGCTCTCTGCAGTTTGCAATAAAAATTTACAGCTTATCAAAAAAAAATCTTAAAAGAAATGTCTAGAAACGTGCAATAAGTGTGTCCGCTTTCTCCATAACAAAATAATTAGTTGTAGAATCAATTCTGATCCCCCTTTGAAAGATAATGTACTAAGAAATATGACAATGACATAGTTAGTTCTTCTCAAATTGAAAACAGTTATGATATCTACTGAGATAATTAAGGTCACTATCAACAATACATCTCAGCAAAATTATACTTAGTTGCATATTTGAACAACTTAACAATGGATTGAGAATTGTTCACAAGGATAAAAACATAGAATATAATAGATCTTTTTACATTCTAGAACATGTAATGTAGCATTATGTTTGTCAATATTAACCAGATGGGAAAAACTTGTTTGTTATCTTTTAAGATACCAAGAAAATTGACCATATAAAAGTTCCAAATCTATTTGAAATCATATGTTTTAGTTTGAAAAAACAAAATAAAATGCATTTAGAATAAAATAATATTAAGAAAATATCTGCCATGTTTGAAAATATGTGTTCATAAACAGAAATTACTTTGAAAATAAAATGTGCTCCAAAATAATAAAATATGTTCAAATAGTTATATGAGAGCAGTATTGCTTGAATTTTAGAAACAATATGGTCAAATATTATAATTCATAAAGCATTTTTAAATGTTATGTAGTATTGCTTGAATTTTAACTGTAAATTAGAACTTCTATCATAAAGATTTAGTTGGATAATCAAAATGATCAAAATAACTGTCGTAGTATGCATTATGCAGCTATCATAATCAAATAGGTATGGAAAACAAATAAGTTATGGACTGCGCAGAAAAACGGTGGGGAGTTAACTTTCTTTATGTAAGTTGATAGGACCCAGTTCAGAATACTGTTAAATAATTATATTTAGTGATCCCTTAATTCTTCGTTCAACTGTAACAATGATCTTATTGTGATGTAGGAAACACTTCTTAACCTGCTACTTCCCAATTACCTGCACTACAACTTATATGATCATGCAGAGAAGTTGAGGTCAAAAGCCCCTAGATTTGAAGCTCATTCGAATCAATAAGTAACTCTTTACTCTTTAATGTTTCTAATAATTTTTATGTATCCATGAGGTTTAGCATGTTAAGTGTGGTCTTTGATTTTTAGAGTCAATTTCACTCATGGTCACTCAACTTACGCCTAATCGTCCAAAGGTAACTGACTTATTTTTGGTGACTTAAATATTACTGAACTTATCACATTTTTACAGAAAAAGTTATTTTAACCGATTTTCAGCGATAATCCTTGCCAGAATGTTGATGTGTCATGCCACACCATATGCATGAACACATGTGACATGACACATCAGCAGCCACATCACCGAAAGAGGCCATATTACATGACACGTCAGCACGTCATGTCATATTTCTGGACACATGTGACCTCATTTGGTGATGTGGCTGTTGACGTGTCATGCCACGTGTATCCACGCATATGACATAACATGCCACATCAGCATTCCGGCAAGAGTAATCATTGAAAATCGATCAAGATGACTTTTTTTACAAAAAGGTGATAAGTTCATTGATATTTAAGTTATGAAAAATAAATTAGTTACTTTTTGGCGATTAGGCGTAAGTCCAATGACCATAGATGAAATTGACCCCTGATTTTTATGATGTAAATGTTTTAACCAGTATGTAGTAGTACTAGATCTGGAAACTGAAAATAACATTCTTTGGACTCAACAACTATTATCTTCATTGTTGATTAATGCCATTGTGTTTATTGGTTTTCTTAGCCGCAAATTCTTAGGATTGTGCTTGCTTCTTGGACAGTGTACCATTAGCATTGTTTTTAAGTGTTTTTTTAATAACTGTTAATATGACTTGAGAAATCAATTGGTAAAAAATTTAATCATATGGGACAAATGGTGCAAAAGGATTTAAATTCACTTCATAATAGATCAATATCAAGAGAATTAAAAATATTGCTAAAAAGTGCCTCATTTTTATGAAATGGGATTTCCAAAAATATCAGCCATGACTCTTAACCTGCAGTTTCTTAGATTTAACTGTCTTTTCTTCCAGTTCTGTTGCTACATCTTTTACTTGAGAAAGATTATAACAATTCAGTTGGAGTATACTGATGCAAAGGAATCTTTGCTTCAAGCTACTCGAAAAGCCCCAGTTGCAGCCCTTGGTTTCTGAGTTCAATGCAATAAATGGGCAATTATTGTCAAATTATTGCTGGGAGAAATCCCAAAGAGGACTTTCTTTATGCAGAAAGGCATGGAGAATGCTTTGAGGCCATATTTTGAGCTGACAAATGTGAGTCCAGGCCAAATAGACTTATTTTTATTTACATATATATAAATGTAATTAAACTTCATGTACTTAGGTTTATAACTTTTCTTTCCTTATATAAATAGGTCATTCTATGTTACACACACTTGCTACTGGACCTGGTATACCTGAGATTTAAGCTTATCTGAATGGAATTGATAGCCCTAATATCTATGGTGCTGCACCTTTAATTGTTAAGGTAGGTTTTGCTTTTTTCCTGCTATTCTCTCTATTTCTGGTTTGGTTGTATATAAATTTTAGTATTTATTAGTTTTAAATTTATTATATAGAGTTTTAAATTTAATGCAATTTATAATTTAATGTAATTATTATTTTGTTTATTATTTTATTTTATAATTTAAATTTGAAACACTATATCAGTTTACAATCCTTTTACCAGAGATTCCCTTTAGCTTCCAAAACCAAATCAGTTTCTTACACAGCACCGAATAGCATCATGGTTTGGTTTCTGAGGACTGATATCCTCATCCTTGCCTTCTAATTGTTTGGCAGTAAGTAATTTATCTTGGCTTATAAAAAAAACGCACAACACAGATCATAAGTATTACTAGATGCTCAATATTTTTGTGAAGCTTTTTCAAGAACTCAGAAGAATAAATTATTTTAGATTTCTTAAAAAACTCTACATATTCTTCCATACTAATTTTTCCATCTCCATCTGCATCTTTTTTTTTTTTTGAAAAGATGAGCTGCTAGTTGCTTATGTTTATAATGATAAATGTGTATTGTGTGTGTGTGTGTATATAAAGCTTCTGTTTGAATTATTCAGTATGAGCTATTGATAAAAGTATATAATTAAAAGTATATTTTTATGCTTAATTATGGTGGGAACTGCCTGAATTATCAGATATTCAATGACAATCTGATTATTAAAATTTATAGATAGGCATAATCATTTGGTTTCCTTAATTTGCCATTCTTTACATGAGAGAGGCCACTCAGTTGTGCAACTCAAATATTGACAATTGGGATCTATGGCATGGACCGAAATTTAAAGTGTGCTCACTAGGTGATGCTCTATTCACTTGATCTTTAAAGCAGATTATGGAGTAGGGCAACACCTGTTCCACTTTGAATAATTGGTATGTGTATAAGCTTATAGGAATCTTTTTTTATACTCTTATTTCAATTTTTTCCTATTTGGCTTTTATGCTTTTTATTAATCTAGTCAGTTATGGGATAAGAAGAGTGAACCTGACCATCATTTGTTTCTCTTCTTGTGAATCTATTTTTATTTTGTATTATTGATGAGTGATCTTGTTATTATTCTCAAATATCTTATGTATTATACTAAATCATCAAATATCATATAAATTAAAACTGAAGTAACTTATTTCTTTCTATCCAAAATTAAAAATGAAAAAAGGTCTTACAATTATTATAAATAAATTATGTAATTCAAACAATTAAAAATTTAATCAAACAAAAATTATGGATACCTTAGAAAACTAGCAACACAATTTAAATTAGTGTGGCTTATTAAACACCAAATAGAAATTAAAATGTGTATGATCTTAAATAAGCCAAGGCGAACGTAATTAGGATAGAAGAAAAATATATTTTGGCTATTTGTCCAGCAAATATTTTACATTGAAGTTGTTTTTTTTAAATCATTTTACGTATTTGTTTTGCATTGTTGATAAGTGGACTAATAAGTGTGAATTTTACTATGTTTTTAGTATAATTTTAGGTGTTTATTTGAGTCAATTTAGTCTTAATTAGTTATTTTTGGTTTAATTATTTAGTTTATGTGTTTTTAGGAATAATTATTAATTTTGGTATTTTTTAGGTCCAAATTGAAGAAAAAAGGGCCTAAAGTGCAAAAAGGAGAAAGTTAGGGGCAAAAGAGGAATTAAAGGGAAATATGGCTTTCACTCAAGGGGAGCAGCCATGAATCACTCAGTTGAGTGATTTGGCACTCTCTAGAGTGATATTTTCACTCACCCAAGCATGGTTCACTTAAAATGCAGTAGAATTCCACTCCCGAGTAAGAATTTCACTCTCCCGAGTGCAAAGCTCACTCTCCTGAGTATTAACTTCACTCTCCTAAGTGCAAGGCTCACTCACCCGAGTAACTCTCCTATTTAGGCGATTAAAGTCTTCCAATTTAAATCAAATTCAAATTCTTCCAAGAAAGGAAGTCAAAAGAGACGTAGACTACTTTCGGGGAGGCTATTTGAAGAGCTGAAGGCATAAAGTTTGGGGAGACTTTTACCTTATGAATTTTACTCCTTTCTTCAATATTCTTTAGCTTAGGTTTAATTTTGTATTAACTTTATTCTATTTTATTTTAGGTTTTA
This sequence comes from Excoecaria agallocha, assembly GCA_037975025.1. Taxonomy (NCBI): domain Eukaryota; kingdom Viridiplantae; phylum Streptophyta; class Magnoliopsida; order Malpighiales; family Euphorbiaceae; genus Excoecaria; species Excoecaria agallocha. The sequence goes on from JBBPFJ010000537.1 coordinate 69,276, forward strand.
ATATGAAGTGTGAGTAATTTTCTTTAACTTTTGCTAAAAGATACTTAAATCCTTAGTCGTGTATTGTAATGACCTAATTTGTGCTTAATGTGATACAAGTTGATTATTTCTCAGTTTTATGCAAATTCTTATCTTTGATCATCTATAATTTGATTGTTAACTTATTTGAAGTAATAGTTGACAATCGGTTTAAGCATGATTATTAGTTTGCATGCTCTTAGGTTAATTTATTGGTCTTAATGCATGATTATGTCCTGAGTTAAGGTATAGTGGTGTGTTGGTCTTAATAGATTAAGATTAAGAAAGGTTGAAACCAAGAATAAATGAAAGTTAAATTAACTTACAAAAGAATTTAATAGACATCTAAGAGATAAAATCATATCTTTATGCTAAGTGTTGAATTATTCTTAAAAGGAAAGTTTAATGCTTATAAATGGTAATCTTGATGTAAGTTATCTTGCCTTATTTATCTTATTTCTTCATAATCACTTGTGTTCCCTTTTTATTAAGTCATTGTAATATACAGTTAAGGTGGATGGTCCTTTAGCAGAAGTTGCCTTTAGTATTGAATTTGCTTTGTTTAATTTGTTTAAGTTTTATTGAATCTTTCATCACCATCATAAGCTTGGGATTTCTTTTATTCTTTACACATGTTATTCACCTTAAAATCTAGAACAAGTTGCATTCATCACAGTTTTTCTTGCGTACAATATTCAGGATCTTAATCTATATTTTTCTATATTACTAGCCCATCTAGTATACTTGCTAGACACCGATCAAGTTTTTGGTGCCATTGCTAGGAAAACATTAGCATTTGTTTTTAGATTTGAAAGTGAATTTTATGTGTCTTTCTTCTTCTTTCTTCTTCTTCATTCTTTATTAATTTTATTCTTTTATTTCTTGTAAGTGTCAGTAGTTTATGATAAAAGGCGAGCCAATTTTACCTAATGACCCTAAAATTAAGAGGACAATCCATAGGATTAAGAGGTTAAGGCAAAGAGAGATGAATTTAGAGGAGCAAGAATAGAATAACCTTAACAACCTTAATAACCATCCTCTCCATAACCCACCAATGGATGATCCACACCCTAGGATAGAAGGGCAGATTAACCAAGCTCAAGGGGATGGATTTAGGCCTAGAACCATTAGAGATTATGCATACCTAGGTGGAATGATGATCATAGAACTATCAAGATACCTCACAACCAACAATTTGAGATAAAACTAGCCACTATAACCATGGTCCAAAAGAATTAGTTCTCTAGATCAGAAATAAAGGACCCAGCTCAGCATTTAGATATCTTTTTAGAAATCAATAACACAGTTCAAATACCCAATGTGTCCATGGATGCCATTAGACTTAAGCTATTCTCGTTTACTCTTATTGGTAAGGTAAAGGACTGGTTGTAAATGTTACCAAGCCAATCAATTCAATCATGGCAACAAATGTAAGAAAAATTCTTGTGTCGTTTCTTCCCTCCTACCAAAACTACTAGTATTAGGAATAGCATTCATAATTTCCATCAATTATATGAGGAACCATTTCATAAAGCTTGAAAAAGATTTATCTCATAAAAAGTTGTCCACACTTTGAAATTGCTGTTCATATCCTAATATCTATTTTTTATGTAGGTGTGAATCAGTCTACAAGATCTCATAAACAAGATTCCTAAAGAAGTTTTTCTACTATTGGATGAGATTACCACCAATGATGTTCAGTGGGCAAGTGTAAGGATCACACAAAAAAAGTAAGTTATACACAGTGTGGATGAGATAACCATGTTAAGGGCACAGTTAGATGCATTGACAAAGCAAGTAAGTGGTTTACAAGTTAAAAATGTGTCATCCTTATCTTATGCCAGATCACATGTAGCATCTGAGAATGAGGAGAATGTAGGAATATTAGTAGAGGAAGTAAATGCATTGAATTCTTATAGTAATACATATAATCCTGGGTGGAGAAATTACCCTAATTTGTCATGGAGAGAATGAAATAATGCATCTTCATCTAATAATCAACCTAGGGCTCCATTTAATTAGAATATAATCTCCCATGGCAATGGTCAACCATTTAACCAAGCATCTACATATCAACCCCTAAGTTTTCAAGCTAGACCTCAACCCACACAACATAGAAAGCCCAATTTAGAGGAAATGTTTGCCAATTTTATGAATGTTCAAACTAATTTCATGGCTAATCAGGATGCTAAATGGAAATCAAAAGAAATTTGGATGAGAAATCAAGATGCTTCTATTAGAAATCTAGAAAATCAAGTACGGCAACTTGCGAACTCTATCTCAAATAGGACACATGGCACTTTTCCATCTAACGTGGATAGGAATCCAAAGGAAGAAGCCAAGGCAATTACCTTAAGAAGTGAAAAAGAGGTGAAGGAACCTGAAATTGGTAAGCACTCTTCAGATTTGATGGAACTGACACCGGAGGTAAGTATTTATGAACCAAACAATGAAAAATCACCTGTTGTTAAGAAGAGCAAAGGTAAGGAAAAACTGGTTTCTGCTACGCTTAATGAGTCTAAAGTACCATACCCATCATTAGTTAGGAAAGAAAAGCATAATGAGCAGTTAACTAAATTTCTACACATTTTTAAAAAGCTATATGTGAATTTACCATTTATTGAAATTTTATTGTACATGCCTAAATATGCCAAGTTTATGAAAGAATTATGTTCGAATAAGAAAAAGTTGGAGGGTATAGGAACGATTCAATTATCAAAAAATTGTAGTGCAATTTTAATAAATAAAATCCCTGAAAAACTAAAAGATCCTGGTAGTTTCATATTACCATGTGAATTAAAAGGAAATTTTGTTAGACATGCATTATGTGACTTGGGTGCTAGTATTAATTTAATACCCTATTCAATTTGCAGGAAATTGAATTTAGGTGAAATCAAGGAAACCCAAATGACACTGCAATTGGCAGATAGATCGATGAAGAGACTGAAGGGTATTATTGATTTAAGTGAGAAAACATTGTCTCGTACCAACAATGTTATATTTAGAGAAGCATTTGGAAAGAGTTTTCAAGAAAAAAGAGCCCATGATATTTGTCGTGACCCTAGCAAGTGCACTAGATCGATAAGTAATAAAGTGGGGTAAATTTAAGATCCTCAATATCGAACCCAAGGGAATTGTGTGTGAAAAATATGGAAATTAATTGTATGCTAAAGAATTTCCAATTGTTTGTGTGTATGAATTGTTTAATTTATATAATGTAAACTTTAAAAACTAAAATATGCAATGAAAAGAAATTAAATTCTACTAACAGTAAATTGAGTATGTATTAAATTCAAAAAAATTAACAAGTATGAAAATCTATATAAATAAAATGTTGCTCAGGTTCACTCATCCACCCCATACCCAATGTGAATTAATTTTTGCCTAAAAGTGTACATGAACGAATTCGGGATAACCCTCTTAACCCAATTTTCCATTCCGGAGCCAACTATTCTAGTTGCTAAACGTTCCATTCCGTAGCCGGCCCAACAACTAGCATACGCACGGGTCTAACATCCTAAGTTTGGTTTGCTTTCCCATTCTGGAGACAAATAACCGAAAAGCCATTTATTTTACTTCACACTCTAGTCCTAAATTCACAAATTCTACACATCTAGAATCCCATTTCGGAGCCGTATAAAATATACAGCATTCATGAAATAAAAACTGAGCAAAATCATTCATAGAATCCAATCTACTAGGCTCAATACACATCAAAGACATATGATGAAAACCATTCATCCATGTATGGAAAATAACTTAATAGATTGAAAAACCATGAAATATAAATAAGTAACAGTGAAATAGACCATTCATTCATGTAAAAATCAAAATATGCCCAATATTCACATTATGAGTAGGGGATTCAAAGCTCCCCCAAGCAACAAAAAGGACTACTCACTATCTATAATGTAAAAGATGAATAAAGTAAGAGTGAAAACTATAAAACCCATTTGAAGCTAAAGATTTAAAGTTGATGAAGCTTTTTCTCTTCTTCTCCAACTTGCACCTTGATTGTAAGCGGTAATCTTCAAACATACAACTAAAACTATGACTATTTTTGTATTCTTGAAGTAAAACTAAGCTAAAAGAGTGATTTTTACAAGCAAAACTATATCCTAAGTATGAAAAACTCTTCTCCCATGAAAAACTGCGTTTATCCTAAGTATGAAAAACTCTTCTCCCATGAAAAAACTATGTTTTTCTCTACTCAAACACCCTATACACGAAATCCTAGAAAAAGACTCCTTTAAAAACAGAAGATTCCGCAGCTTTTAAAAAGGTGTCCATGAAGCCACGGCTGGGACACTTTTGTCTCAATCGAGACATAAGAAGTCAGAGTGGTAGGTTTCTTTGGGCACGGCTGGGATAGTTTTTTCTCAGCTGCAGCAAGCTTCTGGATCAAAACACTTTTGCTGGCTGCATTAGCCACGGCTGGGACAAGTTGTCTCAGCTGCGACCTTGGTGAAACGATGAGTTTTGATTTTCGTGTTACACATGGCAGGGACAGTTTGTCTCAGCCGTACCTTAGCAGAATTTCCTACACAAAATGCAAATTAAAACCATTAATCACCCAAAAACTTTAAATTTATCAAAATAACTAAAATGAACATATGAAAAACATTTTACCACTAAAAGCATGCAAGATTAGGCATTAAAACACACAAAATTATCCTGAAAATAAACATTAAAATCAAAGCTATCAATATTGAGAAACTATTCGTAATGATTTGGTTCAATTAGGGAGTTTTTGTTCAACTGAGTTTACTCCTTACATCGATTGGATTGTTGATTCAGTGGCTTCCATTTCTGGAGGATTAATTTCATCCATTATTATTAGATTTATACAAAAATAATAGATCAATAAAGTAGAAATATTTTAACTTTAAAAAATTACAACTAAAAGTAATCCTGATTGAAATTAACCATGAAAACCGCCAAAAATCTGAACTAGCACTTTAGATTAGCATAAAAATGTGCAAGAACTCACACATTGGTAGACACATTACCAAGCCACACATAATATATATGTGTGACGTGTCAGTCTAACATGTCTTCACAATCAAATTATTATACCACATGCTAATCAAATATGATACATCTCCTATGTGGATTGCTTATGTTTCCATCTATATATGAACTCATGCATTAAGCTGGATTATCAACAGTAATTTTTATTGGTTTTCATAAGTGATTCCATTCAAAATGATTTTTGTTGATAATCTTTTAAAATTGAAATATTTTTACATTATAAAATTTTTTATTAACTAACTAATTTTTTAGATTTAAATAATACTTTTTATTTTGAAATTAGTTATTTATTCTAACTATAACCATATTCATGTAGCCTATTTCTTTTTTTTCCTCCATAAATAAAAAATAACAACGAACAATCAATTAGCTACATGGTCAAAATTTTGAATTAAATTCTTCCATTCTTTGCGTAGTTAACGAGTCCTTGAGGCCTTGATTATAGTTTTCAATGGAATGAAATGGGATGGTATGATTTAAGGGTTAATTTCATATGTATTCACTCAAGTTTGGCTATTATAACACTACAATCATTATTTTATAATTTGTAACAATAAAATAATTCCACAATTATTTTGTAATAAAAATAGGCATTTTGGTCAGCGACACATGTACTTCTTGATGAATCAACAATACACGCCATCCAAAATACCACCTAAGTGAGTGAATGGATCCTATATGGCACAAGGGAAGTAAAAAAAGAGGAAAGCTACAGATTTTTTTTCTTTTGAACATCACTTTCTCTCTCCTTCACCATCTACTCTCTCTTTTGCTTTCAGCTTCTCTTCCTCACTAGGATAGAGATGAGGAATTAAATTACGGATGGCATTATCCATCTCCATTAACTTAGAATTCAAATTTTAGCTCCCCAAATCCACCACCCAATCCATGATGGCCATATGGAGAATTAGAGAAGAAAGCAAAAGCTTTTTAGTAGACAAGGTTTGAAAGAGGTTTTGATGATCATTCAAATCCAAAATAGGAGAAGAATGAGGGTAAATATGTTTGATGATAGTAGGGCTCCAATGGTAGATTGAGGAGTCTTGTCGATTAAATCAAGGGTAGGGATGGCAGAGATGGCAAAAGATGAGATGGATGAGAGAAAAGCAACAAAGGAAATGAGGTTTTGAAGAACCAACTTCTTTGGTGGGAGAAATTTGATGGCCATTAAAGGCAAACACAAAATCTTTGAAACTTTATTGTTATTCACAATTTAATTTTAAAATCCTGTAGACATATTGGGATGGAGATGAGGAAGAGAACTTGAGAGTGAGAGAGAGTAGATGGTAAAGGAAAGAGAGAGCAAAAAAATCTAAAGCTTTTTTTGTTTTTTATTTTTTTATTTTTCCTTTATGCAATGTGGGATCCATTCACTTACTTATGTGGTATCTTGAATGACATGTATTGTTGACTTGCAAGGCCCCAAATCCTATAAAGGATAAGATTTAGATTAAAGAATCTTCATCGAAAAAGGTAACAATAAAAGTCAAAGGAAAAATTTACGAATCAAAAATGAAAATATCTGCATATTAGATCACAACAAATATGAAGATCGAAAAGGATTAAAAAGGAAAATATATACACATCATACCATAATAGATCTAAAAACAAAATCAAATTAGATTGTCAACATTCCTTGTATGTTTAGTTAATTATGTAATATTTTTTCCCTTTTCTGTAAAATTCCTTATACATTCTAAAAAAATGGCAAAATTACTACAACCATTTTTCGATTTAAAAAAATTCCATTAATTTACCTCAAAAGGTTGTTGGCACTCCAAGATCCACTTAAAGTGCTTTAGATTTTTAAGTGCCCTATATAATGAGAGATGACACTTATCCAAATAAGAGATGAACCAACCTAGGGCTACTACCTTGCCAGTTAGCCTCTAAACTTCTTTGATCATTAACTTAGATGACTCCATTTGCAGAATAGCCTAAATCTTAATTGGGTTGGCCTTTATTCTTCTTTTAAAAAATCATAAAACCCATAAATTTTCCATACTAGACACTAAAGGAAAACTTCTCTAGATTAAGCTTGAGGTCGATCTGCTTGTGAGTATAAAAGGTCTCTGTGAACTCAGGAAGCAGATCTGAAGAAGTTTTACTCTTGATAATCATGTCATCAACATAAACTCCTATGTTACATCCGAGCTAGTTTGCAAAGAGCTTGCTCATAAGCCTTTAATAGGTGGCTCCGACATTTTTAGGCCCAAACCCTATAAAAAATAGCTTATTAGCGATAAAATTTTATGACAGCAAAAATACAAGCCTAAATAGTGACAAATTGGCGATAGTTTTCTGTTTTTATCATTAAAAGCATTTCGGGTGAATATCTATAAATGTAGAGATGGAATTAGCGATGGTATAATTGAACCTATCACTAAATTTAGCGGCAATACTTAGCGCTAATTTTGGTGAAAAAATTGGTGATGAAATTGTCATCACTATATTATTATTTATATCAATATTTCTCCCAAAAACTATAATATTTTTAGTGACTAAAAATCCTTTGCTATTTATTTAATTTGATATACATATTTCATATAACAATGAATATGTTTTTCTATAGCCAAATTTCATCGCTTTAGATGAGTAAACTTCAAACATATGAATTTATTAAATTAATCCTAATAGAGAAAAAAAAGACATAGGCTTATCTTAATTAGTGCTTGCAATAGTAGCTAATTTGTTTGGCTCGCACTGTCTCTTACTTAGTCTCATTTCTTTTGATATTCTTAGGATTATCATTTGATGCTTTAATTGAGAAATGATACAAGATTCACAAAGACAGTCCAGACACTCTAGAACTGAGAGTAGTGATCACTCATATAATGATCATAGGAGACCAAAATATATTATAAGGAGATAGGATCTAGACATATTTAGCAACCGAATAGAAATTTCATTGCTAAATTCAGCTAGTGTTATAAAAAATTGCGACGAAATTATCGTCGCTATTCCGTCACTAAATTATTATTGATTTTCACACAAAATTTATGCAAAAACCTATTGGTAACATGATTAAAGTTCATCCCTCATCTTCGCTTAGCTATTTAAATATCCATAAGCAACTTGTACCCTACAGAAGAAAACAAAGTTGGTTTCTATATAATGAAATACAGTTTAATGGAAATCCCAAGAAAAATGTACTTAAAAACTCTTGGGATTTCATGGCTAATGTAGAGATTGAGACAGCAAAAGAAACCAAACAGAGTTATACCATATGGAATATAAACTTTGGAAGAAGAAAACAGAGCATGATAGAAAATGGAATGCAAACTTAGTATCGCAACTGGAATCGAAAAATATCAAAGATGTATAGCCAGAGAATATATGTGTATATACATATATTAAACAACAAAATGAATAAGATAATAACAAAAGAAAATAAAAAAAATCTCTGTACAGTTAAGCATTAAGGCAATCTTTTACTCTTAGAAGGGGCTCAAGCTATTTTCAAGCTTAGAGCCATACAGGTGCAAAATTAGAAACCATAAACCCCTTCTCTTCTTAACGCAACAACACCCCAAAGCACATAACTCTTATTTCTATTAACAGAAAAATAAGTAAATAAAATAAACTAGTTATAGTTTTAATAAACCATTTCCAAAAATTTCAGTTGACCTTCAGTACTAACTCAGGACTGAAAAAGTAAACACCGACTGACAGGATGCCAATTACCACAATGAGGGAAAACAAGTCATAGAAAACCATTTACCTCTGAAAATATGCTTAAACCGCCATTCATAACCATGAAGATCCTTGGCAACCAATTCCTATGCCGGGGTTTGTTGGGTAATGTCTTGAAAAACATATACACATGAAATCAGTAAAAAAAGAACATATACACATGAAATCAGTAAAACAATCATATTGAGATCAAAATGAGCAAACAATAATTGGTGCAACACAAGTAAAAAGTTACCAATGATACAGGATTAAAAAATTTAATTATTTTGGAATTAATAGGAATCATTTACCTTTTAGTGACCGAAAAGTTGGTCCTAAACAAAATAGAGGTGGTATAAAATCTTGTCCTTTTTGAATTTTAGGGACCAAATTTATGGTCCTTAAAAAGTTTGATTAGTCACATTAGCTAATTATTTGAGACAAGAAATCTGGTTGTTAATACTTTTTAGGGACCAGTTATTTCTAGTCCTTAAATTTTTTTAGGAACTAGATTTTTGGCCCTTAAAGGTTGTATGGGTCACGTGAGGTGGATTAATTTGGACAAGAAATATAGTCCTTAATATTTTTTAGAAATCAGAATTTTCTTGTCCTTAATAACTTTTAAGGACCATATGTCAAATCTGGTCCTTATTAGTCATTACCGACGGAGCCTTTAAAGACCAGAAATCTGGTACTTATTAACCTTTAAGAACCAGTTTTTCACCTTTAAGGACCAGATTTCTTGTCCTTAAAGGTCATTTTTCTTGTAGTGGAAGACATGCGCCGAAAACCCGAATAAAATGATAAGTTTGTAATATATGTAATGTAAGTATGCCTAGCAATATCTATTGCAACATTATATAACATGAACACTTTCTTTTGGATGTGAATAAGAAATAAATGCACATGTTAGGTAACCAAATTGGTTAATGGTATTGAGTTGAAGGTTATAAGAATATAATGATAATATCAGTATTTTAGAATAGAAAAATTATAAGATGCATGAATTGTTCTAATAAATAAAAGAGTATTAAAAATGATCGTTAATTAACAAGTTTCTGGAATAAGATAAGATTATATAATGCTTTTGGTTTTAGCAATGATGACATCAATGGTTAGGGTTGAATGCTCCTCGGAATGCTCAGTATGCCATAATAAATAATTGTAACCTCATGTGTTATTTTATGTTATTATGATAATTGTATTTGGTTTGATGAAGAATATTGTAAGAGCTTACCTAGAGTTTTGTTCCCCACTAAGCTTTATAGCTTAGCACGGGTTTATTTATCCGTGTAGGTTTCAGGATAAACTCCAAAGGATCAGGCATGATGCAGTTGCCTTGAGGATTTCAGGATACTTGAAGGCCTTTTATGTTATGATTATTTATTTATATGTTGATTATTTATTGTGGTATGTAATTATGGCCTGTTCTATAATTATTATTATTTATGCCTGATCTCTATTAGGTATAATGACGATTGTTGATTATCCATGGTAAAGGAATTAGGGTGTTACAGTTAGTGGTATCAGAGCCCAGGTTAAGTCTTTTCTAGGCAATAAGGAATTAAGGAATTGTTCTAGAAGATTAAGATGACATTGGTCTAGACCATGGTGTTATTGTTAATGGCATACATTTTGATGATTATGTTAGGTATTTGACCTATGATTGATATATATTGGTCCATTAGCAAGATTTTGACAGAGATTGTGAGATGATATCTGAGAAATTATCAATATCTCTCGCCTCCTAGTATTGGAAGTGCTTAAATGCCTTAATGTTTTATGACTGAGGTATAGCATAAGATTGATTATAAATATGTTTAGATTATTTAATAAGATGTTTGAGGAAAAGTTCATATGACTAGAAGAGAACTTGACCTTTGGCAAAGATGAAAATGCAAGATGTTGGGGTTGTTAAGAAACTTAGGATAAGAAATACAATGAGCATAAGAGTATCTGAAAATTGGAGACAGATACATATGATTATAAATAATGAGTTTTGTATGCATGTAGAGAATGCTTATGGTTATAGCTGTTTATAACTAAAGTATAGTTAAGAATTGCTAGCAATAAAGATAAAGATTACCAGTTATGAATTTCGAGGACGAAATTCTTTTAAGGAGGAGTGATTTGTAGGGACTTAATCATTACTCTAAGCGAATTATTGTTAATTAATAAGGATTACCGTTAATTAAGGCAAAATTGGATTATTTTGCAATTGTTGAAGTTAAGTCCCAAGAGGGGTAATTTGGTAATTTCAGCATGTAAGTATATGAGTTAAGTTAAATTATAATTTAAGACAAGGATATAATTGAAGTGAATAGAAAGTCTTGGGGTTAAGTTGAAAGAAATTAAAATAACGGGGGCTTAGTTGTGTATAAGGGACATTTTGGGAATTTTTCATTGTGAGATATTTATCCCACTATAAATTAGGGTTTTGAAGGAATGTAGATCGGCATTTGAAGGATCTCTCTCTTTCTTTCCCTCTCTCTCTCTCTCTCTTTGGTCACGGTTTAGAGAAGGATGCTAGGGTTAGGAGTTAACATGAAAAGTAATGTTTCTCCTTTAAGATACCTTCTTTCTTTTCTTTTATTTGTGATTTCTTTGGTGATGAGAGATTACAAGATCTTGTTGTCATCTTGTGTAAGGAAATGAAGGAGAAAGAGAGCTAGATCAATGAATGTTGAAGGAGATGAAGCTTGATTTTAAGGTACGGGATTATTTGGAAAAGTTACTGTATACATTTCCCATCTCATGTTGCATATGTTTTCTTTGAGAGATTAAGGGTAAATGTAGTAGGTGTTGATGATTATGACATGATTTGTAACTTAAATGATAATATAAGTATGTAGGGAGGTGAGATTTAGGGTTTAATTTTATGTCTGTATAATCGGGATTCTGGGTTTTCCTTCTTTTCTTCCCACGCGTGGCCACTCACTATTTTCTTCTTGTTCATGCATGGTCACACATGTGTTTTCTCTTGGGAACACACGGCCATGCATTGAATTGCCTTTGAGGATGCATGGCCACGTGATGATGTCCTTCCTCCCACACACGGCCACTTGCATTTGTTCTTTCCCTCACACATGGCCACGCATGTGTTGTTCTTTGGGAACCCGTGGCCATGCATGTGTTTCTCTTTGGAAACACATGGCCACGCACCATGTATCTCCTCTCACCCACGGCCACATGTGTGTCTTTTCTGTGTTTCTTCTTCAAAGCACGTGGCCATGCATGGAATGCCTTCTTTCCACAAACGACCACACATGGGTTTTCTCTTTGGAAACCCATGGCCACGTGAGGCTTCCCTTCCTCTCACCCACGGCTATATGGTGTCTATCTTCCTCTTGTACACGGCTAATTATGCTTTTATTCCCGAAAATACATGGCCAACCCTCCTTTCTCTGTATGAAATGCTTGACCAGCCATGCTTTATATATATTACTTCATTCATTCGAGTATATTCTCATCCCAAGATTTAATCCATGTAATTAGATATTGAACACAGTATTATGTGGTCCATAAGATCCTGACGAGAGCAAGAATTGAGATAATTAGATTAGTAATCAGTATGAGTAATGGTAAATAGTTATTAACTAGAGATGGATATGTCACTTAATTACTAAGGGAGTGATAGATCATGAAAGTTTGTTCTAATGCTAAAGTCTATAAATATATGATTCAGAAAGACATGAATATAGCATGAATTATTATAAAAAGTAAAAGACATAAAAAGCTAATATGATAGGGTGAAAATTGATTTAAGTTGTAATTCATCCAAAGTCACCTACAAATGAATAAAGCATGATCGCTTAAAATGAAAGTATGTATATATATATATATATATATATATATATATATATATATATATATATATATATATATATATATATATATATATATATATATATATATATATATATATATATATATATATATATATATATATATATATATATATATATATACATACACACACCTTGTTATACACAGATTAGATTGAAAGGCTTTAAAATAGTAATCCTATAAAGATATGAATTGGAGTCCACTTGAACTCTAATTAGGAAGACTTACATATGATAATGCTAAAATAATTAGGCTGCTAAAATGTGTTTTAGTGCATAATGGCATGAAACTATGAAGAGTGAAAATGCTAATTGATATCGCCTCACTTATATGTATTGGAATCATGATAGTGATTTATTCTATTGCTTTATTCTAAATTTCAATTAGTTATAAACTACTTCTATGAAATGAAATGCCATGTTATGAAGTACTTGATTGTGATGTCTTACATTAATGATGAGAAAGGTCACCATGTGAGTACCAGTGTGAGTCGGTTCCACGGTGAATAATTGGGCCACATAGGCCACAAGCTTACAATATTGAATTAAACGTTACATGAACTATGACATGCATAATAATATTCATGTAGGGAAAAATTAGAAAATATTTTCATGTGGTATGAAGACTTTGTCAGTTAATAAGAGGTGTAATACCTATTCCCTGGAATGGCATGCAAATTCGTGAGTATGAATATGAACATTTATTTATGTATGTGTTTATGTATAATTCTAACATAAATCAAAGTGCAAAGCGTGATATGATATGATATGAATCTGTATGATGTTTAAAGTGTAATGATAACATAGCATTAAGGAAGACATGCGCCGAAAACCCGAACAAAATGATAAGTTTATAATATATGTAATGTAAGCATGTCTAGCAATATCTATTGCAACATTATACAACTGAACACTTTCTTTTGGATGTGAATAAGCAATAAATGCACATGTTAGGTAACCAAATTGGTTAATGGTATTGAGTTAAAGGTTATAAGAATATATTGATAATATAAGTATTCTAGAATAGAAGAATTATAAGATGCATGAATTGTTCTAATAAATAAGAGAGTATTAAAAATGATCGTTAATTAACAAGTTTCTGGAATAAGATAAGATTATATAATGCTTTCGGTTTTAGCAATGATGACATCAATGGTTAGGGTTGAATGCTCCTCGGAATGCTCAGTATGCCATGATAAATAATTGTAACCTCATGTGTTATTTTATGTTATTATGATAATTGTATTTAGTTTGATGAAGAATATCGTAAGAGCTTGCCTAGAGTTTTGTTCCCCACTAAGCTTTATAGCTTAGCACGGGTTTATTTATCCGTGTAGGTTTTAGGATAAGCTCCAAAGGATTAGGCATGATGCAGTTGCCTTGAGGATTTCAGGATACTTGAAAGCCTCTTATGTTATGATTATTTATTTATATGCTAATTATTTATTGTGGTATGTAATTATGGCCTATTCTATAATTATTATTATTTATGCCTGATCTCTATTAGGTATAATGATGATTGTTGATTATCCATGGTAAAGGAATTAGGGTGTTACAGAACAACTGATCATTGATTTAATGATACCTAGAAGTTAAGGCAACATTTTAAAACATACATTATTGGTGTTTGGTCTAATCAGCCACTCAGAAAGATCCTTCAAATACTAGACTTGGAAGGGAAGATGTTAGGATGGACAATAAAGCTGTAATCCTTTGATGTGAGATGTAAGCTTAGAAATGTTAACAAAGTGTAGATGTTAGCTTAGAAATGTAAAAAAAGTGTAGACCTTAGTAGATTTTGTAGAGGAGTTTACCGGAGAAAATATAATTTAAAAATCTAAGAAATTACTTGGGAAATGATTATTGATAGAGCTTTTATTAATAGAAGAGAGGCATTGGAATTGTTATTAATGGACCTTCAGGCAAAATATTCAGGTACCTGATAAAATTAATCTTTGAAGAATCTAATAATATTGTAGAGTATGAGGCCCTTCTTTAAGTCCTAAGGCTAGTCAAGTCCATCCAATCGAAGAGCCTCAAGATTAAGAGTGATTCCTAACTAGTGACAAGTCAAGTATATAAGAGCTTTGAAGCCAAAGAGGACAACATGAAGAAGTACTTTACTAAAGTCAAAGTAGTACTCAAATAATTAGAAGATGCTGGAACAATTTAGAGCCTAGAAAAAGAGCCAAAGGATGACACTTGAGCAGTTGACCAGCTCGTAAAATTGGCAACCTCAGATAAAAAACTGATCGAAGAGAGTATAAAAACTGGAGAAAAATTAAGCCTTTTCCTTGATGAACCAAAAGTCATGGAGATTGACCTAAAAATTAGAAGAAGGGATATAAATGAGCTCGGTTGTTCGATAACTTAAATCGTGTGAGTTGCTTGAAAATGATACCAAAGTGAGAAAAAATCACTAGGAAATTGCTTAATTATGCCATAATTATGATGATCTATACAAGAAAATGTTTATCCATCTATGGCTCAAGTTCCTGTTAAGGGAAGAAGGAGACCTATAAAGGAATTCTTGGATCCCATGAGGTTAGCAGGGCCATTGCAAGAAAAGTGGTGCAAGCTAGCTATTTTTTGCCTAGTATTTTCAAAGATGCTTAAGAGAGGGTTAAAAAATGCAAATAATACCAAATCTATGGAAGAATTATAAGGTAGCCAATAGCTAAACAGGAGCTGAGTGGCATATCCTAGCCATTTGATCAGTGGAGATTGGACATCCTGGATCTTTTTTCGCAAGGTAAACAACAAATGAAATTTCTTGTTATAGTTGTTTACCACTTCTCAAAGTGGATAGAAGTTAAGCCATTAGCCATAATTACTACTAAAAGAAGGAAGAACTTTGATTGGAGAGAAATTATTTATAGGTATGGCCTACCCAATGTCTTCATCACAGATAACAACAAGTAGTTTGACAGCATAATATTCAGATCCTTCTACTATAATATGAAAATTAACTTAAGATTCACTTCAATAACCCACCCTCAAAGCAATAGGACAACAGAGGTTTCCAATTAGAAAATTCTCAAAAGGTTGAAGAAAAAACTGGGTAAAACAAAGGGCAACTAGACTAAGGGATTGCAAAGCATTTTGTGGTCTTATATAACTTCACCAAAAGATGAAATTTTGTAGGTTGCTTTCTCATTAGTGTATGGATCAAAAGTTGTTATAACAATGGAGATTGGAATTCCCTCCTATCGGTTAACATGTTTTTTCTATTAGAATAATGAGCGAGAAAGAAGGTAAAATCTGGATCTAATCAAAGAAAAGAAGAGAGGACACTTACATGAAGATTGTAACCTACAAGCAGAGAATGGCTAAATATCATAATAGCAAAGTAAGATCAAGAACTTTCAATGTTGCGGACCTAGTCCTAAGGATAGCTAAAATTGGCTTAGGTAATGCTGGAGTGGGAAAGATTATACCCAATTGCAAGGGACCATACAAAATTTCCAAGGTCCTAAAAAAAAGTACCTATAAGCTAAGGGTTGTAGATAGATCAGACATTCCTAGATCTTGGAATGATGTCCCAATTGAAACGATTGATGTAATATTTTTTATAGCTCTTTTTGATAAAAAAAAAAGCTCTATATTTATATTTTCGATCTACATTTTTCCCAATCGATGTACATAGTTCCAATCACAATGATTGATGTTTTATATTTTGACCAATTTGATTAGTGAAAATATGAATTTTTATTATCTGCCTTATTTTTCCCAAGTAAAAATAGCACAACGATCATGATTCCAATCAGACAAGCATGCTTTTAGCCTTGATGAATCAAATTGAAAATATTTTAGGTTAAAATATCTTTTAAGGAAAAATACTTAGAATATCTCAATTTAAGCCCGTTATTCGTGCAACATTACATTCAGAGAATTACTTCCAACATAAAATAAATTGCAGGGAAAGTAAAAAATGATCAAATTGACAAATGATTGTTTTATTGATTAAAGTTGCAAAGTACAAAGTTAAAAGGCAAAATACAATTGAAAAGGAAAAAAAAGGAAAAAGAAAGGCCTAATCTACTTATCGCCCCCCTAATAGGCTAATCGGTCTTTTCTCTCCTAGTAGTAGCATCATCCCGATTGGCATTACCTTTGACTAGATGCTCGTCCTCTTCACTTTCTAGAAGAACCTCAGGGAGGCTAGTTAGATCATCTAAGATTATGAAGTCTTCTTCAAGGTAGTGCCTCTCACACTCGAGAGAAATCCAAGTCAAAAGGTTTCTTTGGAGATGGCCTAACTGGTCCATAAGCCTCTTCCGTTGATTAGTAAGTTCTTTTTAATGCATTTGGTGGAGGAAATCCAGCCTCTCCTGAAGCTCATCATTGATAAACTCCACCGAGCCCGCCTTCTTTCGGAGCTCCTTCACTTGAGCGGAGAGCTATGAGTTTCAAGACAAAAGCCTCTCAACCCGAGAGGAATGCTTCGATCGAAGAGTTCTTCCCTCTAAAAGTGGTTAGCCCTCTGAACGGCTAGTGCAAATAAAAGAAAATGTAAGAATAAAAAACTTTGAAAATTTTGTCAAACTTACAAGAAAACAACAACACTTACATGGAAAACGTCCAGATTCAGCTTAGCTAATTCCTAGTTGGGAGAGTTGATGGGTCCCATGTTCTCAGATTCCCTATAGGACATGAGACCTCTCCTCACAAAGTCTAGTACTTAGGAATTCCAAAAGGAATACCCTTTCTTGAACCTTTGAAAGAGGATCTCCTTGAAGGAAAGAGACTCAATCCCAAAAATCGAGGTAGCACTAATAGCCAAGGGCTTTTTAAAAACTATCTATTCTGAAAAATCCTTAGTTGAAGCTCTTCTAGAAGCAACCTCCTCTGCTCTAAGAGGTGACAATTTGATTTAAAGAATCGACAATAGCAGGAGAAAGGACTATCGATGGTGCCATGGTAACTTTCGATGATCTAAGTAA
>JBBPFJ010000538.1:0-55011 GCA_037975025.1 Excoecaria agallocha
TTTCATGGGCCATAATATGAAAAAATAATATTTTTTGTAATTAATTTTATTTGCATTAAATCCTTGAAAAAATTATATCTCAACTAATAATAAAAATATTGATTGTGATTTCCGTCAAAAATTATTATTATAATTTATATTTGGATCAATAGATTGAATTCAATTTAAATTTAAATTTCAAAATAAAATTGAGAAAAGGTTTACAAAATGCACATATAAGCCACACGCACATTATATCTATCAAGCCAACATAGATATTATTATTTTTTTCTTAATAAAAAAAAAAAGTTGCCTCTCAGCATAGTGATGGATTAGCCCTTAATTGAATATTAATTTCTTATGATATAAGAGTATTTTAAATAAAGTGGCCTTCAATTCTTCAAATTCAGATTAATTAATTAATTAATTAAGGAAAAACTGTATGTAAGAAAAATTATAATCGTCTGATAATTAGCATTTGAGAATATATAATCTTAATAAATTTCAATCAACATAAGGATTGCTATAAAATAATAAGCAAGAGAAAAAAAAAACTTCGTATAGGAAGCCAATATTATAATATTTTTGGGAGAGCAAAGAGAGTTTATATATATATATATATATACATAAAAAAAAAGAAAAAAGAAAAATACAAGATCATAATCATTACCTGAATATATTTTATTTCAGCATTTGGCCAGTATTTTCTTTTAAACAATTTGACCAATTGACCAAGGGCTACTTTTTCATGTATATGCTGTATACTTTAGCTGTTACTATGAGCTGTTTTAGTATGCTTTTATTTTCTGTTCTTTCACCATTTTGGTGTTCTCATCTCTGCAGGGATTCTCTTCCTCAGAACATTTAAAATTGGTGCCAAAATATAATTGTTGTTGGAGTGATCTTAAGAATCATATTAAACACGAATAATAATTTATTTCTCTGATTTTATTTTCGCAAATTGCCATTTATTAATAACAAATGTTTTTTTTGTTGTCTAAAAAAAAAATCTAAACGGCAACATATTTTAATTGTTGAGAGAAAAATCAGATTAAGGAAAGAAGAAAAAAAACATTAATGTTATTTAAAATATTATTATTATTATTATTATTATATGAAATATATGAATTCAATTAAATTCTAGAAATGATGTAACTTGGTCAAAAAGACTCACAACCCATCAGCATTATTATTCTCTGTCATCCTTGTGAGTCTTTTTGACCAAGTTACATCATTTATAGAATTTTATCGAATTCATATAATAATAATAATAATATAATTCATACAATAATAATAATAAATAACTTTAGTACATGCAGATGTAATTCTTTGCCACTTTATTCAAATGCTAAAATTTTCCAAATAAACTATAAATTGTTATATTGTCCTAAATTTATAATTTTCTGTGGTATAGGAATCTACACTAATCTGTATAATTAAATACTTGCATTTTTTTTATTTTTTTAATTAGTTTAAATATAAGAAATTGTTGATAAATTCATTTGATTTTATTAAAAATTAAGTACATGTGGCTATTTTCTAAACAACGGTTTATAAAATAATTAGGACAGGTTGCATTTAAAATACTCACTCTGTTTTTTTTTATCTATTACTTTTGAGTAAAATCTAAATTCTATTTATCTGTCACTTTTAGAATTTCAATGTAATTTAATTTGTTTTTTTTAACTTATTTTTCTTTTTCAATAAAGTCAGAACCAATCAAATTTTATAATTTAATCTTAATCACGTAATTTAATACTAAATTAAAATTTATTTATTATTTCTTAATTTTAGTGAAAATAATAAAAGTGACTGATAAAAAAATGGAGTGAGTAATATATAAAATGGCAAGGGCATGGCTCCCATTGGACTTGCGTGTTAGAAAGCTGACTGGGGAATGGCGTGTTGGTTAGTCTGCAAAATTACAGTGCGCGCAAACACACACACACACACACACACACACACATATATATATACTAGGAGCCTTTAATTTATTTTAAGTATATCTCTCAAATTTTAATTCAATAATAATTATATAATTTTTTAAATTAAATTATAAAAATTAAAATGAAATAATCCGAATTCATTTAAATAGAAAAATAAAATAAATGGTATTACTCAAATGCTATATCTTTTGCCTAAAAATAAAATTATATTATTTTTTAGAATATAAAAAAATACATGCCAACTTATTTAGCAAAGTTTACATTAAAAAGCATAATACACCTTTCATTGTTTTATTTTCACTTTTATGCACACTTTTTTTCTTTTTTTTTTCTTATTTTAACTTTTGAAGTTTTTAAAATTTAAATTAGAATTAATAAGTATTTTTTATCATTTCAATTGACACTTGATAAGAAAATTTTACTTTTTCTTATAATTTTTATTATTGTATTTATTAAATTTTGCTTTAATTGATTTTTTTATTATTCTATAAATTATTATCATGGTATAATTTATCTGTTTTTAATTTTTAATTTTTTATATTAAAATTATAATATGTGCTCCTATATATATATATAATGGCGGATAATATTTTCATTAGCCATAAGGTTAAATATATATATATATATATAATGGTGGATAATATTTTCATTAGCCATAAGGTTAAAAAATAATATTTTTTGTATTTAATTTTATTTACTTTAAATCTATTAAAAAATTATATCTTAACTAATGATAAAAATAGTGATTGTAGTTTCGGTCAAAAAAATTGTAATTTTAATTTATATTTAGATCAAAATATGATATTTTAAACTGAATTTGACAAAAATTTAAATTTCAAAATAAAATGGAAAAAATGTTTATAAAATGCACATATAAGCCACACACACATTATATCTGTCAAGCCAACACAGATATTTATTCTTAATAAAAAAAAATGTCTCTTAGAAGAGTGATGAATTAGCCCTTAATTGAATATTAATTTCTTATTATATTAGAGTATTTTAAATAAAGTGGGGTACAATTCTTCAAATTCAGATTAATTAATTAATTAAGAAAAACTGTATGTAAAAAATTTATAATCTTCTGATAATTAGCATTTGAGAATATATAATCTCAATAAGTTTCAATCAACGTAAGGATTGCCATAAAATAATAAGCAAAAGAAGCAAAAAAAAAACACTTCGTATAGGAAGCAAATGTTAGAATATTTTTGGGAGAGCAAAGAGAGTTTATATATATATATATAATCTTGATTTTTAATTATTTAAAAGTATATTCGCATTTTAATTCTTTTATCTTCTTTTTCATCTTTTTATTTATAATACTATTAAATTAAAAATATCATATCATTAATTAATCTTTATAATTAAGTAGACCAAAAAAAAGATTATAAACTTTAAAAAATCGAATCTTTTACCGAAACTTGGTACTTTTATCTGCGAGAAAAGTGGAAAAGAATGAAAAAAGACAAAAAAAAGATATTAAATTTCTGACCAATATTTAATTGCCAAATTAATGTATTTACTGTTACCTTCTAAAACCAAATATATATACATAAAAAAAGGAAAGAAAAAAGAAAAAATACAAGATCATAATCGTTATCCTCTGAAACCGAATATATCTGATTTCAGCATTTGATCAGTATTTTTTTTTAAACAATTTGACCAAGGGCTACCTTCTTCTTCTTCTTCTCGCCCTCTCTCTCTCTCTCTTTTTTTCTTTCTTTTTTTCTATCTGTTCTGTTCATTGATAATTAAAATTTAACAAAAATTGATAATAAAGTAACACTTTATTTTTTTTCCAAATTGGTTTTACTATAATTTCAGAAATATTAATTCTTATAGCAGAATTGAATGCTTTTTATATTCTATTTTTTAAAAAAATTAAATGGTCGGATTGTTTGAAAATTTTTTAATTGCTATTATTTTTCTATCAATTACTTGGTTTTAAAATACTTTGTGAAGAGTAAATATATTTTCATTTTAGCCAAAGTCCATGCACAAATGGATATATTCATATGCTTGGGTTCAAGAGGTTATGGGTTATCAGATATATTATTGTCCTTTTTTTCAGGTTATTCTTGTTATTTTAAAGTCCGAAAATATGTGGATTTGGATTGTTCCGGGACGTTTTATTTGAAGAATTTTATGCTACAAATTTAAATCCCTGTAAATTGTTTAGATTATATGAAATGCAATATTTTGAAACTTGGGTCAAACCAGTTGGATTGTGACTCGATAAAAAAATTGGGTTGATCCAATATAAAATTCGAAAAATAAAAAAACTCGGGTCGAACAGAGTTGAACCGGAAAAACTCGGGTTGGATTTCAAAAACTTTTCAGAAAAAATAAAAAATTAAAAAACGATTTGCTTATTTTATTATACCTCATATGTGTGGCTGGAGAATTATAGATTTATATAATTTGATTTATTTTTTTATTATAATTAATCAAATTTTAATTTTTACCCTACTCAATCAAGGTTGTAAAATATTTTGCATGAAACTATACATTTCATACATTTTTCTGGATAGTTCAATGTTATTAATTACATCTATTCACGGAACTTACGGTAGTTTGTACACATATTAAATAAATTTATTTGAATGTTTATTTTTTTATATTATGTGGATTTATTTTATTTTTTTTGATAAGCCAAGAGGATATTATTAAAGATGGCTAACAAACAAGCCAGTGAAGCAATAATACATCGGAGTACCAGCAAGCCCTAGCAAACAAAGCCTAGTCTTATCAAAAATACAATAGACAATGGACAAAAATACAACCAGATGAGCCTATTAAGAGAACAGCCGGAAATACAGATTCTGGGTTGCCGAAGCCGCTGGAAGTAAGTTCATAGAATTCTTTAACAGATCAGCGCATAATTCCATTTGAGCTGCTAAAACAGAGCTGTATTCAATGCCCATTAGCCGAGCTAGTTTAAGTTAGCCACGCAACAAGATCATTGACCCGCGAAGCACCCTGATTAGCCAAAGCATCTGCAAAATGATTACCCTCCCTATGGACATGGGAGAAAGACAACTTTTTAAACTTTAAGAGAGAGTTGTTTATGTCATTAAAAACACAACCAAGTTTCCACGGCCTGGGGAGATTGGCATCCTTTAACCAGAAGATAACTGAAATGGAGTCAAGCTCGAAAAAAATCTCCGAAAAAGACTGAGAGAGACTCTGCGAAGAGATAAAGTGCTTTTTGCACATCCAATAATTCTGTCATTACAGGGTTTGTAACCCCAACATTACATGAGAAAAGGCATATGTGGATTTATTTTAATATTAATTACTTAAGATAATTTATTTGATTTTTATATTTACAAAATTTATTGGACTTAAAATTAATATTTTTATATTGATATTTGATAATTAATAGATTTTTGAACGTATTTTTACATACTACATGTTTAATTTTTTGTAAATAATTATATTTAAAAATAACAATAATAACTCCGAATCGATCCAGTCGAACCAATTGATTCATGATTCACTTGACAGGCCGAATAGACTTATGTTAGAGTTTCAAAACATTGATGAAATGAGAAGAATAGCAATAACAAAATCTGCAAGCAATGAGAACCATTTATTGAAAACACAATTCAAAGGCCCATCGCTCATTTGCGAGGCTGATTTCTTCCTGTGATCGTATAAAATGAAAACACAATCTTATTTATTTGGGGTTTTTACAAAATTATATAGAAAAAAAAAATAAAATTAACAAAAAATACAACACTTAACTAATTTTTTCGTTAATACAACATTTTAAATTTTTAATTTCATTTATGCAACTTTTCATTTACAAATATACAACTTTCATATCTAATCAAACAAAAACAACCAGTCTTTTATATTTTTCAGTTATATTTTCCTATTGTCACACAATTTCAATTTCTTCTCTTTCGCTTGCCACTTTTGTTCCTGTGAAAATATCTTCTCTTCCTATTTTCATATTCTCTTCCGGTGAAAATGTCTTCGCTTAAGGATGTCGATCCATCCTTGGGTTACTTAACTCGAGAAGACATTAAGGTGAAGCTTCCTTGGGCAACTTGGGTGAAAAATAAATAAAACACTAGTACCCATTCAAATTACTAAGAACAGATTCTTCGCGAGGGAAGGGAGCGACAGAAAGCTGAAATCAAACCACCGTAGCATAAAATTGAAGATTCAAACTGAGCTCATCGACTATTGCCTGTGCAAAAGAAAGGATTTCAAAGACCTAATCAGAAGAGAGCTTGAGCAGAATGACGATTTCTTACTCTCCCTGGTATTTCTTGAATTGCTTAAACTATTCTAGTGATTATTGTAAGACTTGTTTTACTTTTCATCAAATAATGATTTGAGTGTGGACTTTTGCTTAATGCGACTAAAGTATCAGTAGGAAAATTGGGTGTCTATAAGATTAGTTTTATAATTCCTTTAGCTTAATTTTGTTTTTTTCTTGGTTGAATATCTATAATCTATTATATTACACTCTCATCCATCTTTTTTAAGAGACTGAGAAGAATAAGATGGATGGGGGAGGAAGAAAGATAACTGTATGCAGTGGGAAAAGGGTATCAGCAAAGAAAAGAGGAAGGGGCTTAGGAGGTGTTGATGGATTCGTGAATAGCGTTAAAAAACTTTAAAAAAGGGAAATTGGCTCCAGGCATGACCATGCTTTTACCGTAACTGACGCCTAGGAACGCGTCCGGAATATCTGTTTGCAGGTTGCCTTCTACACTTACCCATTTATTTATTTATTTATTTTTAATTCTTCATTTCTAATTTCTTTTGTCATTTCCGTTAACTCTACACAAGAGTAAGAAAGATTCATCTCTTAAGTAATCATGCTAGTCATTTTTGGACTCATTTCTATCTCTCGTTTCGATGAATCGTTGCTGACATAACATTTTGTTTTATGTTCCTTAAGGAGCACATTAATTTTCATCCATCAAAGTTACCCATATTTACTTCTTAGCTATATGTGAGCCTTGGCAGTTGACCTCTTTTTAGGTTTAATTGACAATACAAACATACTAATCAACTTATGGGATTATTTTATTTTAAACAAAAATTGAAATGCAATATACTACCTACATTAATGCTTATATTTAATCTTGGTTCTATATATGTTGAATTGTTCTCAAATTTTTCCCTGCAATTTTATCATTCATTCTTTAGGAAGGCCTTCCTAGTATATATCATCTTGTTTAATTTTGCATTAATTAAGAATTCCTCATTTTGGAATTTTGCATTAATTTTGCATCATCTTGTTTAGTATATATCATCTTTTTGTAAGAATTCCTAGTAGTGTATGCAAATGCAAGTTCTAGCTTGGAAACATTTGAAGATGCATTTGATATCAGCATTGATGGAGTTCTTGAAAGAGTTGAGAAGATTAGAGAGGAGATTAAAAATGGGAAAGATTTTAGCGTTGATGATCAAGAAGAACCATTCACTTGGAAGAAAAATTTGTTTGGAACTGTAGGGGTACACGAATGGGATCCTTTCTTTAGAAGAGCATAGATTTTTTTAGCGCTAATTGTAGGTACATGGATTTAATATAATATTTACGAGAAAATATTTGGTTCATTTTATAAGTTTGTCAAGTATAAATTTAAATTAATAGAATTAATAAAATTTGAATACTAAATAAATTATAAAAAAATTGTGGTGAAAATAATCATGAATAACTTATTAATCGGAACATGTTTCAACAAGTCGTTGAATAACTAATTGTTTAGGATCAAGAATTAGAATTTTTTTTTATTATTTTGATATTTATTTATTTATTTATTTATTTATTTATTTATTTATTTATTCATATTGAACAATAAGCGACCGTTGATTTCTTATCTTCTTAACAGCTATTCTGAAACAAGGTAAAACGGTCAAAACCCTTTCACATATTTTTCATTTGATTTTATATTATTGATGTTTAATTACTTTGATTTTTTTTTCTTTTTTCACATATATAGGCATGTAGCACAATAAGTAACCGGTGGTCTCTAATCTTCTTAACATTTTGGAACAAAGTAAAATTATCAAAATTCTTTCATATTTTTTATATATTGTTATTTGATTTTTTGAATTTTGATATATATATATATATATATATATATATATATATATATATATATATATATATATATATATATATATATATATATATATTTTAACACTTTAAGTAACCATTGATATCTCATTTTCTTATTTTCTACTTTGAAACAAAGTTATTTGTTCAAATTTTTATTTTTTCTCAACTAAACAAGTGTATAGTGTTTTCTAGATATTAATTATATATTAATTATTTTTTCTCAACTAAACAACTCATCAATTGGAATATTAATTATGTGTATTAATTTTTTTATAATGTTATTTTTTAAATTAATTATATTTAATTAAGAATTTAACAATGTGTATACATCTTGTGTACTTGATATATACACAGTGTGTACTAGCTGTATACATCGTGTACATACTGTATACACAGTGTGTACTAGCTGTATACACCGTGTACATACTGTATACACAGCGTGTACACATAATATATACATGTTATACATAGTGTGTATATCATGTACACACCGTGTGTATGTGCTCTACACAACGTGTATATTTAGTACACACATTGTGTACATGCTGTACACAGTGTGTACATGATGCACACAATGTCTACATCTAGTACACACCGTGTGTACATGCTGTACACAGTGTGTATATTATGTACACACCGTGTGTATTTGCTATACACAGCGTGTACATCTAGCACACACCGTGTATACATGCTGTACATAGTATATACATCTAGTACACACCGTGTGTACATGCTGTACACAGTGTGTATATTATGTACACACCGTGTGTATGTGCTATACACAGCGTGTACATCTAGCACATACCGTATATACATGTTGTACATAGTGTGTACATCTAGTACACATAGTGTGTACATGATGTACACAATGTCTACATCTAGTACACACCGTGTGTACATGCTGTACACAGTGTGTATATTATGTACACACCGTGTATATGTGCTATACATAGCGTGTACATCTAGTACACACCGTGTGTACATACTGTACACAATGTGTACATATTGTACACATAATATGTACAAACTTCTTGGCCTCCTTTCTTCTCATTTGTTGCCTTAACCTGCCCATTTCAGCCCAGTTTCCTTCTACTGCGTAAACATTAGCCAACTGCACGTAGCGAGCTCCGTTATTTCCCTCAATAATAAACAGTTTCTCCTCTACCTCTTTTGCTAATTCTGTGTTCCTATTTAGACTGCAAGCATTCAAGAATGTTCCAAGAACTATAACATCCTGTTCTTCTATGGGAATCTTTTGCAGGAGGGATGATGCCTTTTCCAGTTGATTAGCCCTTCCATAAAGATCAATCATACATGTGTAGTGATCAATTTCAGGCAATATATTGAATTTATCAGTCATGGAATAAAAAGTTTCTTCACCTAAATCTACCAATCCAGAGTGCTGGCAAGCTGAAAGAAGTGCAACAAAAGTAGCTGCATTTGGTCTTACTCCTTCCTCCAGCATTTCCTGAAATAGCTGGATAGCTTCAATCTCATGCCCGTTGAGAGCATAACCACTTATCATCACATTGTAAAGAACATCATCTATTTCAACAACTTTTTCGAAAATTTTCTGCGCATATTTTACACTCCCAATTTTCGCATACATATCAACCATAGCAGTGATCATTTTTGTATCCATTTCAATACCCATTCTCAATGCATAGCAATGAACTTGCTTTCCTGAATTAAGTGCAGCTTGCAATGCACAGGCACCCCACAGACTAACCAGGATTAAGCCGTCAAGAACCATTGATTCCTTCGCCATAAACTCTCTGAAAAGTTCAAAAACAGCTTCACATTTCTGTAATTTGACATAGCCAGTAAACAAAAGCTGTCCAAACAATAGTATTTTTCTCCTCTAATAAATCAAATAGCTGACGAGCTTCTGCCATATCCCCTTGCGATGAATACCCTACAATCATAGACGTGATTGAGAAGGGGCTGTTAATCTTACTTGCCAAATGCACTGATTCCGCATACTTCATAGCCAAGGTGCACCAGCAATTACTTATGCCACATTCCACAACTCCTCCTTCAAACCATAGTGAAAAAAACATAGGAAATTAACTAGTTCTATACTATCTTACAAATGACCTATTAACCAAGCTGATGCTCCCACTCTTTTTGCAACTCATGAAATCCAAATCCTCTTGGAAGTCAATTCACAAGGAAAAGATTCTTTGGAAGAGAAAGGTGGATAAAATAATAGTTCCAAGTTTTAAATGGCCATTCCGCCGAATGATTAACTCTAAATCATTTTGGGCAGTTTGGTATTACTCAATTCACCATAGCCACCTGCAAATATTGTAAGAAATATCCAAGGAGTGACATTGATCTTGGATTAATTAACTCCATTTGTCAAGTCTAAAGACCACGAAAACAGGTTTACCCTGGCAGCTTTTTCAAACAAACATCAAAACATAATTTTTTGTCCTGCGGCATTCTAAAGTGACAATCCCAGTAAGATTAGAAGTAAAATACAAACAATTAGCACAAATAATTGGAATATGAAAGTTGAACCTTCTGTAGATAGGCCAGCAGAATTCTAGTACTCCAAAAGCAAGTTCCCTATTTAAATGAGAAAACATAATGTATTAGTTTCAAAACTGTTGTATCATCTGCTATTTAATTCTAATGCATTCTGTTGGTAGTAAACCTAAATATTTATTAATCTCTGGTAGCGAACTTAAATATTCATTAATCTTGCACATGTTGGATACTTGCAAAATATACATGTCTGGTAACCAGATTTATTCTGGGAACGATGAAAATTTTTAAAACATGGAGGAAAGTGATTCACTTCTAAACATTAAAGCAAAAAAGAAACCAAACTATCCGTACCCAAATACATTGTAATGGAATAAATTGATTATTCATTACGAAGACACCAAGTTTTAAGTTTCAAGCTAGCTGTGAATGGAATTCCTAATAGCTACTAACAATCTATTTCTGATCAATGGAAAAAAGAAAAAAGAAAAAGGGGAAATTACCAGCCATGTCAATGCCCAAGGCACTAATCATGTAGGGCTTAGTTCCCAGCTTTGACATGCACTCGGCAATAGTCCTAGCTACACCTCCAAGTTGAAATTGGACTTGAAAATAGTTAATCACATCGTAAGAAAATATGTCCTATGTTTCAACAAAGCATATACTTCCATGTTAAAATGACAAAAAGGAAGCACCACCGTAAGCTAAAATCATCACATTATTCTGTAAAAAAGATTCAATTAACCTAAAAATAGCCTCTAGTTGGTTTTGATCCTCTCTTGACATAACCTTTTCCCAAACAATACAGCACTGGCATTAAAATTATGAGCTCTAACGCAAGGGTCTCTTTCACTGATAAACCAAGAATAAATAACACTTCATGGAAGATACTGAAGCAAACAATTATAATAGAACAAAGGGTCATACATAACACTAACACACCTTGCCAGGAACGGTGCTTCTAGGAATTGGGGGAATCGACGGAGTGGCATGAATATCCAAAACCATGCCTCCTATAACAACTGGGTCTGCCTCCTCATATTTTCCTTGTCGTCCTCTCACTAAACCCTTTTCACCACAGCAAGAAAAGCAATACAGAGTTAACTATCAATCAGAGCACATAATATTCAATAAAATCAAACAAAAATGTGATTGAGATAATCCAACCGTGTAAAGAGCAATATTAACTTCAAGCGGCAACAAAAAATGACGAGAAACACAGTCCAATCTCCTTTGCGCACTGCCCTCCTCCATCTTCACTACTCAAAATTTGACTCGATATCAACAGATGCGCCTTTTCCTTTTATCTTTTATTTAAAAGAAAAATTGTTCGAGCATAGAACGGTAGAAGCATAATTTTCTATATAAAAAAAGTGGCGGAAAAGTTACTCAGGGAAAAAAAAAGTTGTATTTATGAAAATAAAAATTTAAAGAGTAAGATTTATAAAAAAAAAAAATAGGATTGTATTTTTTGAAAAAAGAAAAAAAAAATAGCAACTGAGGTAATTTCCTTTACTTATTTAGATTTTAGGCCTAAAATTCAAAGGCCCATTCAACCACAAAAATATTCAAATATAAAATATAACATAATATTCCCTCTATTCCAAATAGATTTTACCTTTTCATTTGTGTCAAATCACAACATATTTTTTAATATTATAATATTATAAAAGAAAATACAATCTTACTTATCCAATTGATTGAAGAGAAAAATAACATGATATTAAGCCTCACAACTAACATGATTCGTTCTTTTGATCATATAACCAAAATTGATTGAAGAGAAATATAACGTGATGAGCCTCACAGCTAATTAACAAGGTGCGTAAATCATGCAACTCTTACTCTTTCCTTCTATTTATTCTCTCCACCTACATCCTTCTCCTCATTCATCTCCCAATCTTTATTTTCTTTTTCTTTGAGTCATTTTATCAAACACCTTTCTACCATCTTTGCAGGCAGCTGTTATATGCGAGTTCTCTTCACTGCCAAGGTTGTGCTGGTAAAATATTTATCCAGAATGGAAGGTAATTATTGTAGTGTATAAATTACAAAAACAACAATTAATTAAGCAGAGCAATTAATAAATGGTTTCAGTTTAACATATATTCCTGTTTTTGGATTGACTCAACTTTCACTTTTTTTTTTTCAAGTCCTTCTTTACAATGTCTAACATTGTGTCGTTAATGTTGCCTTTGATTTCAACTGTTCCATTCTCCAAATCTATAGTTTTTTCTTCTATTGGTGCAACACCCATATATTAAGCTCTTATAATTTTATATATAAAATTAATGTTCTTGTGTGCTAATTAAATACTTAAATAATTATCATAAATATTTTGAAAGAAAAAAAAGAATAAAAATACTAAATTTATTTTATATGTATTGAAAATAAAAAGTTTAAATAAATATTATAACCTTCAATTTTTGACAAAAACTTTGTCAATGGTCTCCAACTGTCCCTTGCTACATCTCCAACTGAATGTTTTTTTTTTTTTTAACTTGTCTCCAATATAACTATTATCTTTGCCTAAACAATGTAAAGAATTTGAAAGAAATAGGAAAAAAAATTCAAAATTCAAAACCCATTTGTAAATGTTCAAATTTGTATGAGTTTTATATTTAGTTAATGTCTTGTATGTTTGGTTAAATATCTTATATGTTTTTCATGTACTTTTAACTTTAATTTTTAAGAGATTGTATTTTTTTGTGTCTCAACCAATTAACATTAATGTATTTATAAATGCATAATTTACCTAATTCAACTAATTAACTCGGTATAAATGCATGATTTACCTGAACAATAAATATATAAAACGTACAGATTTGTATGAATTTTTTATTAATTTAATGTCTTATATGTTAGCTTGAATGTCATGCATGTTTTGTATGTATTTTTAATTTACGAGAAAATGTAATTTTTGTGTTCAATTAGCTAGCAAGGTACTTTTAAATGTACGATTTACTTAACTCAATTAATTAACAAGTATAAATTCATGATTTACCTAACTCAACTAATAAGTCAAAAAAACCACATAAAAGAAATTCAAACCTAAAAAAAAAAATCTATAATTTTCACTAATTTTCAACCATTTCTCCCAATTTTATTTTTCTCCTTTCATCTATTTTCTTAGTTTCCTACCTTTTTCAAAATATTTTTTCATACTTTGTTTAATATTGGCACACTTAAAATTTTAAAATATTAAAATGCCTTACATTTCAACATTTTAAAAAACATTTTAATACAAAACATTTTTTAAAAAACATTTTAAAAAATCATACAAACATTTTTAAATTGTATTACATTTTAACATTTTAAAAAACATTTTAATATCTTAAAATGTTAAGTGTGACAATATTAGCATTCAAAAAAAAAGTGCGCCAATATTAAATGAAGTATGAAAAACCATTTTGGAAAATGTAGGAAACTAAGACAATAGAATAAAGGAGAAATATAGATTTGGGAGGAATGGCTGAAAATAAGTGAAATTTATAGGTTTTTTTTTTGTTAGGTTTGAGTTTTTTTGCTGTGTGTTTTTTTTTTATTTATTAGTTGAGTTAGGTAAATTATGCATTTATACTTATTAATTAACTGAGTTAAGTAAATCATGTATTTATAAGTACATTGATAATTAATTGGGATATAAAAATTACAATTTTCCATAAATTAAAAATACATACAAAACATTCAAGACTGTCAATCAGACATATAAGACATTAACTTAATATAAAAATCATACAAATTTGAACATTTACAAATGGATCCCGAATTTTTAATTTTTTTCTCATTTCTTTTATATTATTTACATTATCTAAACAAAGATAATAGTTATATTGGAGATGAATTAACAAAAGCATTCAGTTGGAAATATAGTAAAGGACAGTTGAAGATAATTGACAAAACTTTGTCAAAATTTGAAGGTGATAATATTTATTTATGCTTTTTATTTTAAATGCATATAAAATTAATTTAGAGTTTTTATTCTTTATTGTTTCCTTTCAAAATATTTATGATAATTATTTAAGTATTTAATTAGTACAAAAACATTAATTATATATATATATAATTTATAAAAGCTTAATTTGTGGGTTGAAGAAATGCTCTGTAAACAGAGCTTGAGAAAAGAGAATTTTATCAAATATTTCGTCAATCTCTTTGTATGAATCTGTGACTACATATATATACAAGAGTAAATAAGTAACCGCCTATCTAATAGCTATGACACTTAAGCAAAAAAGAAACATAAGAAACACGTGAACTAAAACACGAGAAGGAGCTGGAAAACGGGGATGAACAGAGCATAGTAAACAAACTGAAAAACTAACTAATAAACCCAACTAATATATTCTACATCCCCTCCTCAAGGTGGAGCTTGATGCCAATCGCACAAGCCCAACTTGGACAAAAGAGATGCAAAGAGAGGAGCAGATAAGATCTTAGTAAAAAGATCAGCAGGTTGCTGTTTCGAAGGAATGTATTGAGGTTGAACAAAGCCTTGCTTATACTTATCCCGAACCAAATGACAATCGATTTCCAAGTGTTTAGTTCTTTCATGAAACACTGGATTAGTAGTAATATGGAGAGCTGCTTGGTTGTCACAACTCAGAGAAATAGAAAGCTGAATTTGTAAATGAA
The DNA here is from genome assembly GCA_037975025.1 of Excoecaria agallocha. NCBI lineage: Eukaryota > Viridiplantae > Streptophyta > Magnoliopsida > Malpighiales > Euphorbiaceae > Excoecaria > Excoecaria agallocha. The sequence goes on from JBBPFJ010000538.1 coordinate 15,139, forward strand.
GATCCTGTAGGAGATAATAAATCCACTGTAATTCACAAACAGTGGTTGACATATTGTGATACTCGGCTTCAGCTGAAGAATATGAGATAGTAGATTGCTTTTTAGTCTTCCATGAAACAAGAGCATTACCCAAGAAAATACAATAACCTGTAAGTGAACGTCTACTAAAAGGACAGGCCGCCCAATCAGCATCACAGTAACCATGAAGAAGAAAATCAGCATTTGCTGGAAAAAATAATCCCAGCGAAGGAGTAGACTTCAAATAACGAAGCACATGCAAAGCAGCAGCCCAATGTTGCTCAGTAGAATGTTGAACAAATTGACTAAGTTGTTGAGTGGCATGTGCAATATCAGGTCGTGTAAATCCTAGATACAATAGGCGACCTACTAGCCTTTTGAACTTATCAGAGTCAGCAAGAAGAGGAGAAGTTTCATCATCAAATTTACAAGTCTTGGACAATGGTGTGGCTGCACCTTTTGAACCCATTAACCCAGCATCTTCAATAAGATCAAGAGTATATTTACGTTGATTAACATAAACACCTGTATCAGATCTAGCTAATTCAAGCCCAAGAAATACTTAGCTGGACCAATGTTTTTAATGGTAAATTGCTTATGCAAGAAATCCTTCACCAGTTGAATATCCCTGCTCGGTTGGTCCAGTAAGCAGAACATCATCCACGTACACTAAGAGAGCAAGATAACCTTCTGGTAAAGTTTTAACAAATAAACAAGAATCATGGCTGGATTGCTTGAAACCGATACTCTGTAATTTTGAGGTAAACTCATAATTCCACTGTCTAGAGGCCTGTTTTAACCCATACAATGAGCGCCTAAGCTTGCACACTTGATGAGGATGTGCCTTAGCATAACCCTCTGGAGGCAACATATATAATTCTTCATTTATATATCCATGAAGAAAGGCATTGTTTATGTCTAGTTGGTGCAACGGCCAATTCTTTGCAGCAGTAACAGCAAGCAAAATACGAACTGTCACCATTTTTGCAACTGGAGAGAAGCTTTCTGTGTAATCAACACCTTCAATCTGATTGTATCCCTTGGCCACCAAACGTGCTTTGTATCTATGTACACTACCATCCGGATGGAGTTTAAGTTTGTAAACCCACTTAGACCCAATAGCTCTTTTACCAGGTGGTAATTCTGTAAGCTCCCAAGTTTCATTAGCTTCTAGAGCTTGCAATTCATCTTGCATAGCTTTCATCCAATTGGGATTAGTTCTAGCTTGATTAAATGAACATGGTTCCTTATGATTTGAAACATTTGCTAAAAAAGACATATAGCTGGTGGTAATATGAGGAGAAATAACAAAAGGAAAAGTGTTTGGTGTATAAGAAGATGATGTCTGTGAATGTCTAACCAATGGAGCAGTAACAGTGGACTGTACAGTATTGGATACAAAGTCATTTAACCAAGATGGTTTATGTATATGACGTTGACTCTTCCTAATTGGAGCAGCCACTAAAGGACGATTAACTTCAGTTTGAGAAGAAGAAGAGGAAGACGGTGTATTTGTAGGAAGAGAAGGAGTATTTGAATGTAGTTGCGATGGAAAATCAGGATTTACAAAATCACCAATTGACACAGGAACAGGAATAGAAAATGAACTCTGATGAGAAATATGTTGAAAAGGAAAATGACTCTCATAGAAGACAACATCTCTAGAAATGAAAACCTTGTGAGTTAAAAGGTTATACAACCTGTAAGCTTTTTGACCAGATGGATAACCAATAAAAATTGACTTAAAAGCACGTGATTCAAACTTGTCTTTGTGTGGTGTAGTATTAGTAGCAAAGCACAAACAACCAAAACTTTTCATAAACTGATAATCGGGTTTTTTGTGAAACAAGATTTCAAAAGGAGATTGCCATTTAAGAATGGATGAAGGAAGTCTGTTTATGATGTAGGTTGCAGTAAGAATAGCATCTCCCCAGAAATATTTTGGCAAACGAGATTGAAACATAATTGCTCTAGCTACTTGTAAAAGATGCCTATGCTTCCTCTCTACAATTCCATTCTGTTGCGGGGTATAAACACAGGTCTTTTGATGAATAATACCAAGGCTAGAGAACAAATTTTGGCACGCATGATTTGTAAATTCTGTGCCATTATCAGTTCTTATGGTTTTAACAGATAGTTGAAACTGAGTTTGAATCATTTTAATGAATGTGTGTATGATTGAAGATGCTTGAGTTTTGCACTTTAACAAGAAAGTCCACGTGCTTCTGCTATAGTCATCCACTATGGTCAAAACAAAATGAGCTCCATTTAAAGAAGGCTGTTTATACGGACCCCACAAATCCATATGCAGCAACTCAAAACAAGTTTTTGAATGAATGGTGCTCATAGGAAAAGTCAGACGTGTTTGTTTAGATGCATGACAAACATCACAAGGTTGATCAAAAACAGAGATATCTATATCATTTGATTGAGAACTTAATTGTTTTGATACAATGGCAGAAGGATGGCCCAATCTCTGGTGCCACAAGTCAGAAAAACTAGCTTGATAACAACGAGCTAAAGTATTTGGATTTTTAGACATTTGACTGGAAACTTTACAAATGACATCTGGATCAAATGAATTATTATCCAATATATACAGTCCAGCTATAACCTTTCCAACCGCTAAAAGCTGATCATTCACAAGGTCCTGTAAAACACAAAAATCTTCAAGAAAAATGAATTTTATTTGAGCAGTACGGGTTAGTTTATTAACAGACAAAAGGTTGAATTTAAAGGAAGGAATATGTAGAGAAGAGGTTAATATCAACCTGTCACTTAGCTTAACATCACCTATATGACTAACATATTTAATTCTTCCATCTGGTAAATGAACGGGTGTACATGTAGCAACAGGTTTAGGATGTGAAATGAGATGCAATTGAGTGCACATGTGATTTGAAGCACCTGTATCAATTATCCAGGAACCATGTGCAATAAAATCAAGAGAACTTAAGCCAAAATTCAGATTGCTACCTGCAAAGTCTTCAAAGTGAGCAAAATTGATTGCATTCTCATCAACACTTCCTTGTTTGCCCTTTCCTTTCAAGAACTGCTCAATTCCTTGCTGAATCATGCTAGCCATGTCTTCTTTCCAGCCAGCATTATCATTCCTTCGACAATCAAGAGGTGAATCAGCCATGTTTACAGTAATTTTACCTCCTCCTTCAAACTTCCTCTCCCTTGCTCCTTTGTACCATTCAGGATATCCGTGTATCTTAAAACATGTATCTCTTGTATGCCTTCGCACCTTGCACAGATCACAATATAGATCATCTTTGTTAATCTGTTTTTTTTTGCTTCCTTTAATTGTTGCCTTCATTCCTTGATTCATTTGAGATTTGACGAGCATTGCACCTTCAGCGCTGTCTGCATAACTCACATTTACCTCCTTTTGTTTTTCCACTCGTAACATCATCGAATAGGCTTTGTTAACGTTTGGTAATGGATCCATGACTAGTATCTGATTTCTAACTACCTCATAAGAATCATCCAATCCCATGAGAAACTGCATTAATTTGTCATTAGAATCCAGATCTGCCATTTTCTTTGAAGCTCCACAACTACATTGTGGAATAGGAGCTAGACAAGATATTTCATCCCAAAGCTGTTTAAGCTTTGTAAAATATTTCATCACCGACATGCTTCCTTGAGAAATTGAACATATCTCTCTTTTAATTTGATACAGAAGCGGGCCATTGCACTCACCAAATCGTTCCTCTAACTCCTTCCAAAGATCCTTTGCAGAATCCGTATATAAAAATGCTTCAACAATTTCTTTTGAAATAGAGTTCAAGATCCAAGAAGTAACCATACAATCAATTCTACACCATTGATCATATTCAGAAGAAGTTTCTTCTGGTTTCTGGCATCTTCCATCGATGAATCCTAGCTTTACTTTAGCACCTAACGCTATCTTCATCGCTCTGCTCCATGACAAGTAATTATTTCCATTAAGAGGCGTGGTAACCAGTAATATTCCTGGATGATCAGAATTCTGTAAGTACATAACATCTCCATCACAGCTACGTCTTATTTCTGAGCTAGCTTCAGTCTGCGTAGCTGAACCTCTTGGAACATCCACCATTTCTCAAAGATTAAGAGGATCAAACTCTCAAACCTGCTCTGATACCATGAAGAAATACTCTGTAAACAGAGCTTGAGAGAAGAGAGTTTTGTCAAATATTTCGTTAATCAGATTCAATGAATCTGTGACTACATATATATACAAGAGTAAATAAGTAACCACCTATCTAATAGTAATGACACGTAAGCAAAATAAGAAACATAAGAAACACGTGAATCAAAACACGAGAAAGAGCTGGAAAACAGGGATGAACAGAGCATAGTAAACAAACTGAAAACTAACTAATAAACCCAACTAACGAATATATTCTACAGTTAACACCTGCTGTGCTATAAAACTTTAGAGTAAAGGCTAAATTAAGATTATGGAGGTTTTATATACCAACATGGCCCCTTATGCCTTATTACACTCCACTTTGTCCCAACACAACTAAAGAAATTTTTCTCTTACTATTCTCTTTGCCCCAAATAAATCTACGAGATAAGCTTTCCATCTCATTACACATGGTAAGTGGCAAGGAAAAAGACTGCATTGTATAAGTGGTAATAGTCATTAGATTTGATTAGGCTAGCATTATTCTCCTAGCCAAGGAAAGATGTGTAGAGTTCCAAGCTGAAATTTTACTCCTCATCTTCTTAAAAATATATTTATGAGTCCTCTTAGTGATCCTAAAGTAAGGGATAGAAACACTAAGATACTTGGCAAAATCACTAGTCTCACGAAACCCCAGCTTCCTACACAAATTGTGGCGAATATGAGAAGGTACATTTTTTGAGAAATAAATAGTAGTTTTGCTCTCACTAACCTTCGACTCGAACTGACGCTGAAATCATTCAGAACTTTTATAATCACATTCATTTGATTTAAATCAGCCCTTGCAAATGACATGAGATTATTAATAAAGAAGAGGTGAGAAAGAAAGTGGCCTCCCTTGTTGAGCACTTTAAATAGCAATCACTATAGAGAAATAATGTTACCATTTTTGTCCAACAAAATAGCAAAGTGGATCACTGACTCATTCCATATTTGAGGTATGACGAGAATCTAAAGTAAGCTGTTATTATAAACTTTAAAAATATATGGTCTAAAATGAAAATTTATTTATTTGGTCATCTTCTTCTTCCTTTTTTTTACGCTAAATTTGGAAGAGGGCTTTTGACTATAATTTTGCAAATGACTTCTGTATTGCACATATTTTTGGATAAATTATGTACTTCACATACACATTTTAAATGATAATAATTTTTTCGATCAAACCAAAAATATTAGTAATGGAAAAAATATAAAAAAATATTCCTCAAATAGCTTCATATAAATTCATAGAATTAAGCATCTCAAATCTTTGTTGAAATCGATATTTATGTTTTTTTAATAAGTTAAAGTCTTATTAATAATTGAAAACTGGGAGCTAAAACAAGCTACCCCAGCAATAGAGAAACATGATACAAGACCTTCAGTAGAATAAAACAGGGCCCGCTGCATCTCAAAATACCTATCAACCCACAAAAACAACAGCAGCACAAACCCAACGGTAGAACTTGATCCTAATCAAATTACAACAGAACCTCTTCCTAAGAATAAAACTTCAACAACCACCCAAAAGCAACAGCTGTAGCTCCTAAAAAATAGAGGAGTCTAACTAGAGTCCGAAGTCAAGAGCCACGAATAACAAAATGGAAGCCTAAAATAATCAAAATGAATCTCAAGCTGCCAAAACAGAGGATCAATAGAGCATCTCCAATTTTATAAATCGGGCAATAATTATCAGTACCTTTGACACCAGCTAACCAAACTAAGCAACTGACACCCACTGACTCACATGAATCACATAAGCATAGCCTAGAAGCGTTGACACTGGCAGGGATAGGAAAATGTAAACACAACAAAGGATAGAGATAAAACAAATCAAGCAGTAGAATTGTTCAGGTTGAACAGAAGGAGCATTAACATCCAAATCCCACGACTAAGCTGAAAATCAATCACGAAGATTTTGATTGCTAAATGTCAAGATTATTATTTGTAAGGATCCAAAATAGGCCCTAGTAGAATTCAAGGGCAATTACATGTTATTATAGTCTAATTAAGCATTATTAGATGAATTATTAGTGGTTAAGATCTAATAAATTCGTGGTCTTATGTGATAGAGTATACAATAGTCAATTGATATTATAGTATATAGTGTGCATAATTGGGATAAAATATAGTTAAGATATTGATTGGGGCATAAATGTTATTAAGTTGTAATTAATTATGTGATAAATGTGTAAATTATATGGTATGAATTTTATAAGAATATAATTAAATTATTATTTTGGTTTAATAATATTCAAGGGTGTAGAATTATCCATCACATATTATAACAATTATGAAAACTAGAGCAGTCAAGCATACATAATTCACTTTAAAAAAATAACTAACCTTGAGCTTGATCCCAAGCTCAATATGTATAAATATGCACTTTTAAGTATCTCTAAATTATCTAGCATATGCTTTATTAATGAACTTGCTAGATGAGTTTATTTGTGACCTTTTTATATACTTTGATTGCCGCAAATGTTGCATTAATTAAATAACAAATACAATCATTTACTGTTATAAGAGTTTATTCAACCAAACCTGAATGTTAGAACTCAGAAAAGATTTATTCCTATCAAAGGAAAATTTAAACAACGATTAAATATTATTTTCATTCAATTAATTTCAAAACCGTTTCAAGGCAATTCATTTTAAGCTCAACTAATTTAAGAACCTAACTTTTACTTATAATGTTCTAACTTTATGTTTGAGCTTCATTAATGGATTCATATTACTAATATTTGTATGGCATTTGTTCTATATTAATATTCAAGGATATACCTTGCCAATCCCTTTATTAGCTTTACAAATGTTTCTTTGCAGTTAATAGACACTTGCAAATACATTAAATTTATAGTTGTAGATAAACTCATGATATAATAAGAGTTAAGCACATGATTACATTTATTTCAACCCATGTCATAGCATAGACAACAATATTCAGGTGAGGTAGCTGTAGAGGCTTTAATATCAATTATGTATTATTACAATTCAGTTACTTCAAGAACTATCCTATGCCAATATACTTCTTATGATCAAATTAATGAGACTATATAAATTAACATATCAAAGTATTATAACACCAAACATATATAGAAACTTGGTTTATGTCTTCATTGAAATAGTGAAACTAAGATTTCGTTAAATCATATTTCATGCCTCGGGTGAGTGTACTTTAATGTCTTAGATAAGTACCTTATACTTTGAATGAGTGTGACTATAATTTGGGGGTGAGTATTGTTGGCACATGCATAATCATAGGATAGATATTTTGTTGCTATGGCATAATTATGTATGCAAAGTTCATATAATGATTCAAATACTTTTTAACATGCTATCATTAGATTTCACATATTAGCATAATCATGCTATGTCAATCAAGTAATGTATCATACTTGTTCAATTGCTCATCATAAAATATGTCTTATTCTTAAAACTTTACTATATAGCTCATCATATGTATGTGATCATGTAAAAATATACACAATCCCTAGTGTATATATACACATGTATATAGTCATATAACAATACGATAAAAAATTAAACATATATCATTGTAATTATGTACTTTAACATGTTATCATTCGAGCACCACATGTGAACATGGTCATACTAAAGCATGTATTATTTCATAGTCTAAGTGCATGTTTAAATAGAAATTTATTCTATCATTAGAGTACAAATATGCATGTAAGAATAATTGCATATATCAAGCATGTACATAAGTTTAATCATGTATAAATATTTTATATTATTAACATTAATCTTTACTTATGTATATACAAGATTACATATATAGACCTATAAAAATCATATTACATGCCATATATAATTCAATGTATTTTCATATAGGCACATATTTAACATAACTAAAAATTCAATGTATTTTCCATTAGTTCATAATGCTTCATGTCTTCTCTTTTAGTAACACTTCTTAAAACTTATTTCTCTTTTTAATTGTTCATACTACAAGACATTAAAATTATATTTCTACTACAATTATCTACATATAAGTATGAGAATCCTAATCCCATACCTTGGTCGAATCCCCCTCTAGCCTTCAATCTTTTACAATTCCTTTCCCTTTGTTCTTACTACCTTCTTCTTCTCTTTTAACAACAATTCATTCTTTAAACATAAATTTCCAACATTTTACTCAATCAACACTCAACAAAATAAGAAGAAGATGATGATGATAATGAAAACCAAATTTTAAAACTATTACCTTAATGTTTTACACCCAATTGTTCTTGAATAAGCAATATGCAAGAGGTTTTCTTCAAGAATTCTTAGAGCAATTAAACAATTGAAGAGTGAATGATAACGAAAGAAATTCTGAATTTTCCACTAAGAATGTCGTCCCTCTCTCTATCCACTCTCATTTTCAGCTTTTATAATAGAAGAAAAAAATTCCTTTGTTGGTCCTTCACAAAATTGCATGTCACAAATAGTTTTCTCATAATTTTGCATGTTGCACATTGACCACTCCCCTTTATGCTTCTCTTAAATCAACTCCTCATTTCTTTCCTTTATTTTTAATTGACCCTTCAAATGCCATATTAACAAATTTACTCCTCAACTTATCTTCTTTCTCCCAAAATTAAGCCAAGCAATAAGATCAGTGGAACGATGCGCTCCTTATTTGGCCAGTCCATCTACAAAATGATTAGATTCCTTCCGTTGATGAATAAAATTAATCTTGTTGAATCTAGCAATACAATTACTAATACCATTAAAGGCACTGCCCAACTTCCAAGGTCTAGAGTCAACAATATTATTCAACCAACCAATGACTGTCGAGGAATCTAGTTTAAAGATGATAGGTTTGCTTTATTGATATTCTTTTTCTAAAAGCTTAAATACCGCAAGTATACAGTGTACCGATTATAGTACTTCAGAATATCGATCCCACGAGAAATGTTAATTAATATTGTACACTATTACTACTTGATTTTAATCTTGTTTACAATGCTCATTAATTTGCAAGTTAAAACTATTATTAACACTACACTACACTAAATTAAATATTATTCTACTTTAATGATGATCAGAGAAAACTTATGAATGTGATGAATATAATATATATATAAATATGAAATTTGATATTTTTCTCTTATTTATAATTCAATCTTTATCATGCAAGCCAAGTTGGAATAATGTTCTATGTCGCAGCTCTTGCATCTAGACTAGATTATGCTTTAAACATGCATTTATAGTTCTAAATTGCAGCTCTCGTATTTAGACAAGAATTACATAAACACACATTCAAAGAATAAAAACCAACTTATAACAACTATCTCCACATGTGATCTCTCAAACTATGCTTTGATAATGAATTTTCTATTAACTTTCAATAAAACGTTGCTCTCGCTAACTCCCTTATTTATGACCATTTTATTGATTTTCAGATAAGAAATTGCACATTGAAAGTCGTCTTCCTTAACTTATAATGATACTAATAAAGTTTTAATAGCAAATACTATATATAAAGATAAATGAAACAGAAATGAATAAATATGATTAACAACATTCAAGTTCATAAAAAGAATTCATAATAGTTACAAAGAAGAAAAAAAGATTAGAAATAAAAGAAGGGATCTCTCAACCATTCTTCCTTTCACCAAGTGTAGTCTTCTTCATTGTATTTGCCTTCTCTTCAAGCCATCAAACTAAAATTAAAACCTACAACTATTTTCTCTAATTAAACTTTCAAATAAGAAAAATAAAATGATAGATTCCTTATTGATTATAACTTCTAGGGTATTTATAGATTTCCAACATTAAGTCCCTTTAAGTGCCTCTCCACAGGTATGCAACCCTTGGTGAAAAGTCATGCCTCTTTCAAATTTGATTTGAAATTTGAATTGCATAACCACCATTTATATTTATAACTTCCTTGCCAAGCATTGTGACCCTTCAAGCACCTTTCATAGCAACATAACTCTTCAAAGTATCCCTCTAGAAGTATACATCATTTGGTGAAGAGTGGTGTCCTGTTGAAGTGCCTTTTTAAAAATATAACTACCCAACGTCTCTCTGTCGCGCTCGCGACAGGACACGGAGTTTCTTGACTTATTTTTACTCCTTCTCCACATTTTTCTCCTTTTTATCCCTATATAAACAAAACTTGACAAAATACATTAAACACACCTAATTCTAACATAATTTAATACAACTAAATATTATTTTGGTAGTAAAAAATGGATTAAATGTGAGCTATTTAGGCTCATATCATTCTATTGAATAAGAAAATCAATAGAGATCATAAGCGCTTTATGAATTGCAAGAACTTTGACTACTATAGAATTCATTCTACCCAACATTATATAGGAGAACAAACATATAATCGAGCTAGATGAGTCTCTAAGAACACCTCTAATCCTTGCTGGGCCCAGGTTACCAAATGAAGAGAGATTTGTATTCCACTTCAAATAGCCAAGAGCAGAAAGGGACCAAGCCAACTTGGTTTTGAATTTGAGAGGCTTCAATATTTTTTTTAATGCCATCGAAGGCTTAAAAAATCTTGTCCTATAAGAAGCTTTGATCCTTGTGTGCCTTTATCCAATAGGCAGAGTGTGCCAAACAAAGGTGTGTTAGTGGGTTATACCCTAAGTCAAACATTAGGCCCTTTTATGTAATGTTATATTTCATTTTATAAAATTGAATTTTCTTCATATTATTATATTATTGGCATGTTATGTTATAATAATATTTTTAAATAACAATCTAATGTTATTTTGACTATCCCTAGTCATTTATCATTAAATGAATAATGATAAATAAAGACTAGTATAAGTTTGATTGATAATCATGGGATAATTATATATAGTGATATGAATTAAATTTATAAGTACTTGTTAGATAACAAAATACTGAATAGACCTATACAATGAGATACTACACGGGTTAATGTCACTAGTGATCTCATAATAGTTATATTATTGATCCTTAGACCTAAGATTATCATAATATATTACATGACGAACATTATATTTTGACATAATAAAATATTATCTTTAATAGGATAATTATAAATATTATAATTGAATATAATGAGAATCATGCAGAGGATAGTGAATAATTAAGAAGGAATTTGTCCCTGTTTAATAAGAGAGGTATCTATTATACCCCTCAATAAGTAGGACTGAAAAATGTATGGCCATGCTCAAATGAATTGATGGAGAAATCAATATTATTTGATATTATAAGTCTACTTAGTGATCGAAAAATTATATGTTTGGACTATATAAGTTTTAGATGGACTATGACTTATGTTCAAACAAGATATCGTGTGACAAAGGGAGGATGACATGTTTTATTAGGTTAAAATCGAATTATCGATATTCGTATTATTTAGATAGTCCATAATGTCTTAGCCGCTTATGACTTGTGGGCCCATGATGAGATTGAGCCCACTGCTAATATAATGTGAACCTATTGGGTTGCACACATAAAATATGATGAATAGACTAAGAGTTAATTCGGACGTTTCGAATTTTATTTTGTGATAAATTAAAATTTGAAATAAACAAATAATAATAATATTTAAGATTAATATTATTATTTTTATTTTAAATAAGAAATAAAGTATTTCTTATTTTAATAAGAAAAGTGTGCTTAAAGTTTTGTCTCTCTAAATTAGGGTTATGTCAACTATATATATATATATATATATATATATATATTAAACCCTAACTAAGTATAAAGGGTGAGTGGCAGCTGTCACTTAAGAGATATATATATATATATATATATTAAATCCTAATTGAGTATAAAGGGTGAGTGGCAGCTGTCACTTAAGAGAGATACAAAAGAAAAGTTTTTCTTCTGTAACCTTAAAAAAGAGAGAAAATAAACCTTAGCCGCCAAGGAAGGGAGCTAGCTAGCATCCCGAGCGATTCTCTTCACTGCATTCGCGTGTGGATACTAGTAAAGGGTGTCGTTTCACGTGAGTTCGTACCTGCAATTCGATTTATCTGTGCTTTAAGAGGTTGGTAATCGTTACACTTCTCTTTCTATTAAATTAATTGGATTGCTTGGATCCGTGGTGGGTTTCTATTTTTCGCTATGAATTTTTATTTACTATTTTGAACCCAACAAGATGAAATAATGAAGAGCCATCCAATGATTTGCCAGAGAAAACCCACACATTCCTTTCTGGCCAAAATATCCAGATGCAAGCCAAAAATAGGATGCTCCATACTTTTCTCCAAACCCCACTGCCAGCATGGCACAACCATTGAGAGATTAGATCTGTGAAACTACTCGGAATGCAGAAATCATAACCCTACCACCTGAGAATAGATCACCATAATTCAGAAGAAACTTTACAAGTAACCAAGAGGTGATAAATTATTTTAGATGCAAGGTTGCAAAAAGGATAGAAGGACTCACTAGAGGGAATAATGCCTCTATTAGTTAAAAAACCCTATGTATTTGTCTTATTTTTGATGCACATCTAAAGAAAAATTTCTATTTTTGGTAGAGCCAAGTTCTTTCAAAGTATCCATAAGTAGTGCTCTAAGTTGTCATAAGAAGAAGAGGACTTTCATAAAAATTCGCAAGTAGATTTCACTGAGAAAATTCCTTGCGAGTCGTGGATCTAGATCTTACAATCAGGATGACCAGATGAGAGAGGGAAGGAATTAAGGAGCACCATTAGCTCCTTTAGAAGGATTGATTCCCAAACAAGTAGATTCCTTCTCCTTTTAAGCTGCCAATACTAAGAACCTCTGTATCAATATCCACAATTCGAGATGAAAGCATCCTTGAGGAGTGAGATGTTGAAAAAAGAGCAAATCTCTCTTTTAAAGGCTTATCCTCTATCCATCTGTCATGCCTAAATAAACAAGAACGTCCATTACCAACATCTATTATTAAACTGTTTGCAAAAGCGGGGAGCTTCTAACCTTGTCAATTTCTTTCCAAATGATCGAAGTATTATGATTGGAGGTCACAACTGGGATCCAACATTTATTAAACTTATACTTGCTAAAGATGAATTTTTGCCGTAAGGAATTGCTGAAAGGATTTAACCCTCAAATCCATTTGAAAAATAAGCTTTAATTCCTGTACACCAGGGAGCCTACTCCAAACCCACCTTGAAATTTTGGCTTTACAATTAGACTCCAGTTAACTCTACAAAATGCCTTTTTATTTTTAGATCCACACCAGAAAAAATTCCTCATGATGGAGTTCAACTTTCTAGTGATACCAACAGGTATTTTAAAAAGAGACATAAAGTAGATAGGCAAACTCATCAAAGTAGCCTTAATGAGAGTTAGGCGACCTGCAAAAGATAAACATTTTCCCTTCCACCCACTAAGCTTCCGTTGAAAACATTGTATAATTGGCATCCAAGTATCCTTCTTCCTTGGATTAACGCCTAATGGAAGACCCAAATAAGAATATGGCAATTGTTGGACTTTTCACCTAATCAAATTTGCACAAGTTTGCACCTAATCTTAACTCACATTAATTCCAATCAGGAAGCTTTTGTGGAAATTAATCGCGAGCCCAAAAATGACCGTGAATACTTTAAGCACCCTTTTTAATTGGAAAATGTAGTATGGATTTGGGTCAAGAAATATATATGATGGTATCATCTACATACTGAATATGTGATAAGGGGAGCGCTCCTTTACTGTTGCAAATGGGGTTAATGCCCTTAAGAATTTTGGTATCAATAACTTTTTTTATGAGCACCGATAGCCATTTAGCCGCAATGATGAAAAGAAAAGGGGCAAAGAGGATCCCTTTGTCTCAGCCCACACAACATCTTAATTTTTGGAGAAAGAAAATTGTTAACTAAGATGGAAACCTTAGCTATATTGATACATTGTTTAATCCAAAATCTTTATTTGATGCCAAAATTCATTTGCTCTATAATTGGATCCAGGTAGTTCCAGTTGATTATTTGCCTTTAGTGAGTGAATAACCTCATTTGCACTTAGAACTCCATCCAAAATTTGCCTTCCTTTGATGAATGCACATTGTTCCAACGAAATAACCTCACCAATCACTTTTCTTAGTTTGTTCGCCAGTAGTTTAGCAATTATCTTATATAAACTATCGATTAAACTAATAGGACAGAAATCTTTAAGGTGAGATGCTCCCTCAATTTTTGGGATAATGTCCATCCCTATAATATCCCAGGCTATTTTGCTAAAAGCAACGCTAAAATCATCAGGACCTGGAGCTTTTGTGCTATCACAGCTCCAAACTGTAGCTTTAATCTTCTCGAGGGTCACAGGGAACTCCAGAAAATGGGCAGACAAGGATGAGAGTTTGCTAAAGGAGTTAAAAGAGAGGGATGGCCTGATAGGCAGATTTTCATTATACAACTCTTTATAAAAATCAAAGTCTTCCTTTTTTGTCCTAAATATTATAAGGATAATAATTTTTTTTTTTCATTATACAAATTAAATATATGTTTAATTTCAAATTTATTTTAATTATAACCTAATTAATGAAATAAAGTTCTAGAAATGAAATAGTAACCATATACCTTTTAGTCAAAACAATTTATACGATTTATTTTAAAAATTTGTCGGTAATTACTGAACAAATGCATTTATTTTAATTAATTTGGCGTTCAATTAATCTGTAACTTGTTTTTGTTTTTTCTTTTATATATATAGGGGATTAGGGCTCGAATATGAAATTTCTCGTTATTTTAAACTAATTTTAATGCTAAAATGTCTCATTTGTTGCTTTAGTTTTTTTTTTTATTGAGGAAATTACGTAAAATACCCTCTTTTTAATTTTTGTTTTCAAAATTGCTCTACATTTTTTTACACTTTCATAATTGTATTTTTAACTATTATAAATACTCAATTTCATTTATATATTTCATGACTACCTTTTTTCTAAATCTGTTCCTTCTCACTTTTCTGCTCTACTCGAAGGAGATTTCAAGGACCAAAGATGTTGAACACGCTGAAATTGCAGCTATTTAATCCAATCTGCCCCGAATTTCTTCTCTCTCAAATCCCACTCGCGACCTTGCTTTTACCATCTTTGCCTTCCAATTCGACGGCTTAAGTCGCTAACTGTACACTCTCACTATTATTTTTCTTCATTAGAACCGTTAATGTCAGCGGAATACATTACGTTAGTTGGATTTTCGTCGGAGTACATTACTTTTTTCATTTCATCAGATGATACTAATGGCGATGTTGACGTTCCCATTCCCAGCAGTGGCATTCTCCTCCCGCTACTTCCTACAAGTACTTCTAGTATACTTATCGATTCCATCTCTTTCCGTTCTATTCTTTTTTTTACTAACAATTAATTAAAATCTAATTCGTTTCCAAAGCTGATCGTGAATTAATTATTTTGTATCGTAAAATTAAGTGGTGCTAAATTATCTTCTCCTTGTTAATGTGTCTAACATGTAATGTAGCTTAGTTGAGTGGTGGATTATATTTCTGTTACTATAACTGCTTCCGATTTCTCAGTATTCCCATTCCTTTTGTTCCTGGTTAACGGTTGCTTTTATTTATTTTTTTTGCAGTATTTTGTGTTATCTGATGAACAAGCAATTTTTTTTCTTATTTTCTTTTTGTAGCAATGTGGTGCAGCAACTCCATTATTATCAGCTCTTAAAAGAACAACAAGTGCTTGGGGAACATGATCAAAATTTAGTACATTATTTAATGGCTCTAAATACTGCAGTAGCTTGTTGAAGTTTGGAATTTCACAGGGTTTAGACCTTGATGATTTCTTGTAATTATTAATTATTAAAATATGAATATATAAGCATAGTGGGCATAAATTCTACTTAACTTGATTTCTCAACTCTGGTCATGCAACAATTCAAATTTTCAAGCATTTCTTTAAAATCATGTTACAATATTGAAGAAGAATAAAAGAAAAAATTGACAATTGCCAACAAACTAGTACTTTGTATGTTCGTAAAAGAATAATCGTGATTAATACTGATTGATGCCTTTTTAGTTTTTATGTCTTTCAATTAAACTTAAATAATTTATTGACAATTTCCAGAATCAAAGCCTGTTTTTGATTTCAAATTGTTGAGGCTTTAAATGCTGAACTGATATCTTCTGAATTTTTTATTTTTTATTTTATTTTTTTCATTAATTTTACAATTGCGCCTCCAAAAAATCTATCAGGTTCTGAAGTAAATAATAATTAGTTATCAGCAGTGTGGAATATGCTTAAGTCGCCCTTAATTTTCCATTTTTTGGTGCCTTGACTGTGGTAGTTCTTGATGGTATTATCATTGATATGAATATACTGATTAAAAAGTATCAAATGACAAACAAAAGGAAAAAAGCGTGTCAAAACAAGGGTAGGGCATTTTTGAAATTGAAAATTTAGAAAATGGTAATTATAAAATAAAAAATTTAAAAATTAGTATTTAAGAAAATAAAAAATAGAAAGGTGCAAATATGAAATGTGTTTTTTTTTTTTTTGTGGCATTTATGAAAAAACCTCTTTTTTATTTTCTCTACACTAACATTGGGCTAATTCCACTCTAGGCCTAATTTGGTCCAAATAGAACAGGGCCCATACTCCAGATGCTGACCTAGCTCTAAGAACCAAATTCGGCATTAGGCTCAATTTAATACATAAGGCTTGGATTCCAATATAGTTATGAGAGTTTGTGAGACCCTTGTGTCATTCAAGGTATTCCTAATATAGTTACATTACATGATTTATCATCTGTTTGGTCTTTTCAAAATCGAAATTTCCATACCATTTTTTTTTCAAACTACAGGTATACGAAAGTCCACAAATTCCGACCAATCCAGTTTATCAATTCACTATAATGTAAAGTCTTTCAGCTTCCATTTACAACACTCAAATTCGAACTCAAGAAGTAATGAAATAGGAATGAGTCCATTCAGAATGTTAGATGAAAGTGTATGTGGCTCTAATCATTGAAAGCATAAATCATTTTCTATTAAATTTGAAATCGATCCTCATTACCTATTTTCAACCTGAAACATCTTGTAGCTAAAATTTTCTGTGTTAATTTTGAGTTTTTAGGGCTCAATTTATAACCTAGAAAAACAACAATAGCAACAATGATAATAAATGAGTAATTGTGATTGTGAAGAGTGAATTAGGGCAGATCTTGAATTTTAAGTTTTTGTATTTAATTTGCCCTAAATTTTTTCCTTTTGAAAATTATCTTACTATTTATCAAATTATTTCATATTTACTCTTATTTAATGGCAAAAATAAATATAAATCATTTTACTTACAGCAAATATAAAATATATATATATATATATATATATATATATATATATATATATATATATATATATATATATATATATATATATATATATATTGTACTCTCCAAAAAATTATTTTAGTGGATAAGAATGAGTCCAATATTGAGAATGCATGCTCTTAGCTTTGAATTTTGCATAAATAATTGAAATTTGATAATCAATCGTAATTACGTACGTTAGTTAAAATTTTCTTTGTTAATTTTCAATATAGAGGGCTCAATATTTTTGACTAACAATAATAATAGTACTGTTTTTTTAATAAATAAAATAATAATAATAATAATAATAATAATAATAATAATAATAATAATAATAATAATAATAATAATAATAATAATAATAATAATAATAATAATAATAATAAATGAGAAAACTGTGAAGGGTGAGACCAACGCAAATCTTAAATTCAAGTTTCTGCATTCAATTTTCGAAGTAAAATAGAATACTCAACATCAGAGTTTTGTTTTACAGAAATGATTTTCAGATATTCATATGTTTAATAGTTCATTGCTAAATAAATTGAAAAGTATAATTAAGAAAAGAGCAAAGTGAGGCCAGAAATTGTCATCCTAGCCCCTAGGAAGTAAAAAAAGTGAGGTAACTTAAAATATATATATATATATATATATATATATATTATTCAAAGCCTGTTGAGCCTTATTATTATTATTATTATTATTAAAAAAGTAAATTTTTTCGCTGAATTTAGTGCATAGTACATTAATTTAATGGTATATTGGTATATGGACACTTACAAATTCCCAAATGTCATTATACCATTAACTGTAAATTGCACAGAGTATAAGAAAATAAAATCCAATAAGTTAGCTGTTGCTGTATTTGAAACCTAACTTATAATGCTTGCTATCAGCATTTCGTAAAAGAAAAAATAAAAATCTTTGATATTTGTTCTTGAAAAATCAAAACAGGAAAACGAAGAAAAAATGCAAATTGACTTGAACAGCCAGTTTGAGAAATGTCAATATTTAGTTAATGACGTGAAATTATGTGATTTTTCTGTTTATTCTGTTTATAATTAATTTGAATAATAAGGTTAAAAAAATAAAGCAACCCATAGTGTTAGTCGTTATGTTGTCAATTTAATTGGAGAAATTGATTAAACAGACTTTTCTTTCTGACATAAAAAAACATTAGACTAAGCAATGGATTTGGTAAAACAAATCCTTAAATTATATTTTCCAGTTATTAAGATTCTTATCCGAAAACTTCTAATAGAGAAACGTCGGTCTGATCCTGACCTTATACAGACCCCCTTTCACTTTAATTAAGGAAAAAGAAGGAGAAGAAGAAGAACTAATTGTATATGTTTCATATTCTTTTATATTAAAAAAATTATTTTTAATTTTACAAAGAACTAGTTGTGAAAATTATTTTGATTATCCGATAGTATATTATCGGTTTGATTTAGCGTATATGAAACGTATGTGCATTTGCGTATGTGCATTTGCCATTGTTAATCTTTGTCAACTCGGAAATTTGGAATAGGTGGCAACTTGCAAATATAAAACAGCTAATAATACCATAAGCTATTCTTGCCAACGACTTTTGATTTAATATTTTAGAATAGTTATATTTTAAGTTACGTGTTTGCAAATTAGTTCTCAAATCCTAAGCAAATGTACTTAAAAAAAAATTAGCATTAATAAATTCAAAAATTAAAAAAGAAAAAAGTCTAAAATCAAAGTCCAATTAATATCATTATAAAACCACATGCAAGTTCAGTTTAATATTAATCTTTGTCCAAGAACGCCTGAACTATACCATGGCTGCTTTCTCTCCTTCAATCAACACCGCTTCCACAATAATTTCCTCCTTTTCAATCCCCAAAACATCTCAAATCACCATAACAAAAACAAGAAATTCTCGTCAATTTAGGGTAATTTCATGCAAATCCACAAATGATGATCAAAATAAGCAAAACCCAACTACTAGAAGAGATGTTCTAATTGGTCTAGGAGGATTCTATGGTGCTTCTATTCTTGTTCCCCAAGATCCATGTGCCTTTGCTAAGCCAATTTCAGCTCCTGATCTAACCAAATGTGGCAAACCAGATTTGCCAGCTGGTGCTAAACCCACAAATTGTTGCCCTCCACCTTCAACAAAGATCTTAGATTTCAAGCTTCCTTCTTCGAACTCCCCTCTTCGAATTAGGCCTGCAGCTCATTTAGCTGATGATGCTTATATAGCCAAATATACTAAAGCCATTGAGCTCATGAAAGCCTTACCTGATGATGATCCACGTAGCTTTAACCAACAAGCTAATATCCATTGTGCTTATTGTGATGGTGCTTATGATCAATTAGGGTTTCCAAATTTAGATATTCAAGTTCATAATTCTTGGCTTTTTTTTCCTTTCCATAGATACTATCTTTACTTCTATGAAAAAATCTTGGGGAAATTAATTGATGATCCATCTTTTGCTTTGCCTTTTTGGAATTGGGATTCACCTGATGGAATGTATTTGCCGGCTATCTATGCTAACCCTAAATCACCACTTTATGATCAAAACAGAAACAAGGGTCACCAGCCACCTACTATTCTTGATCTTGATTATAGTGGAACCGAGTCAACCGAATCGAACCCAAATCGGGTTTCGAGCAATCTTACTATCATCTATAGACAAATGGTGTCTAATGGCAAGACTGCTAGGCTTTTCTTTGGAAGTGCATACCGTGAAGGTGATGAATCAGACCCGGGTGCTGGTTCGATTGAGAATATCCCACACGGTCCGGTTCATTTATGGACCGGAGATAACACACAGCCAAACCTTGAAGACATGGGGAATTTCTACTCGGCTGGGAGAGATCCAGTATTTTTTTGTCATCATTCTAATGTTGATCGAATGTGGACGATATGGAAAAGTTTAGGAGGCAAAAGGACCGAATTCTCTGACCCGGATTGGCTCGAGTCGAGCTTGGCTTTCTATGATGAGAATGCAAATCTTGTTCGAGTTAAAGTTCGTGATTGTATTGATACTAAAAGACTTGGATATGTTTATCAAGATGTTGATATTCCTTGGCTCAAATCGAAGCCGAAACCAAGAAAACTGTTCAAGAAAGTGAGCAAGCTTTTGCACCGTAACCATGGTCAAGTAGCAGCAGCAGAAGCAGCAGTTGAAGCAAAGAATTTGACACCAATAAGTTCATTCCCGTTGGTGCTGGATAAGGTAATAAGCCGCCTGGTTTTACGGCCGAGGAAGTCGAGAAGCAAGAAGGAGAAAGAAGAGGAAGAGGAAGTGTTGGTAATACATGAGATTGAGTTGGAGAGAGACGCAATTGTGAAGTTTGATGTGTATGTTAATGATGAGCATGACTCGCCGGGTGGACCTGAGTCGAGCGAGTTTGCTGGAAGCTTTGTGAATGTGCCTCATAAGCATAAGCATAAGCATAGAAAGAAAATGAAGACTGGTTTGAGATTAGGGATTAGTGATTTGTTGGAGGATTTAGGTGCTGAAGAAGATGACAGTTTGGTTATAACTTTGGTGCCTAGGTATGGTAAGGGTCTTGTTAGCATTGGTGGCATCCGTATTGAGTTTTCTCAAGATTGATTATCATTTTCTCTTTTAAAATTTTGAATGAAAGTATTCATTATGCATTTGGTTTCTAATAATTAGGCAAATCTTGAATTTTCGATTAATTAAGTGTAATAGTTAATTAAAATTTCTCCCATTATGGTTGAAATTTACCTTTAAATAGCCCATATTTCTCTTTATTTATATATGGCAAGAAAAAAATGTAGACAATTTTTCAATCCAAAATGAAATTAAGGAAAATATGAACTAGTTGTTTAGTAAATGGAGTAAATATAAGCTATGCAAATGTTAACCATGTTGATACAGATAGGAGTTTGTTTTGAACCAAGAAATAGTTCAAGAGCAAATTTGTCTTACTTTATATAATTTAGGGGCAAATTTACCCTTTTTCCTAATTAATATAAGTGCGGGCAAAATTAATCCTGAACTTTTGATGTTAAACCCTTGAACATTTATTTCATGACATTGAATTTCTAAACTTTATTTTATCACCTATTAAACCCATATCGTAGACGGAAAATATGAGATTGAATTATATGTTCCGTTTAGCACGCTTTTAGTATTAGCATCTGCAATTCAATTTGATGTGTCCTTCTGTTTTTTAGTCAATTTTAAGTTAATCACAATTCTATATTAGTATTTCGATCACAAATTGACAAGTGTATTGATGGCGACACACCAAATTGAAGTTGAGGTGCATATATAAAAAGCGCGAGAAACAGAATGTATTATTCAATTTCACAATTTTCATTTATTGAGAGTTTAATATATAAAAAAGTAAAAAATTAAGAATTTAATATTACAAAATAAGTGTTTAAGAAACTTGGAGACTTATAAATGCTTTTTTTTTTTTGCCTATAAGAAAATAATTATTGTTTATCGGTAGATTATGGGTTGTAATGTAATGCTATCAGAATAGGATTTGTTGTTTAGGTATGCGACGAGAAGTCTTGTTTTCTTTCAGTTTATCATTCGCGAATAATTTCATCGATGTTTTTATATTGTTTTGATACTTTCTTAATAATAATAATAATAAATAGTTGAAAAATGACTTATTATCAGTTAGTGGACGTTCAGATCGATAACAAAGTTTGATAATATAAATATATTTTCTTTTTCAAGCGTAGTACATTTGAGTGATAAAATTTGAATTTAATACATTAAAAAATTTTGAATTCGAGTATTCCTTTTTTTTTTCTCTCTTAAAAACAGGTATTATATATTGAAAATTTCGGAATTTTTTTTAAAATAGGGTTACTTTTAACAAAATTTCGAAATCTAGGGCTATAGTAAAAGAAATTAGAAATCTAGTGTGATGGAAATCGGATGTACTGTATGCCGGAATTGGACTTGCAGGATCCAGCATCGTTTGACTGGCAGGATGCCAAAATCTGGCACAAAGAAGAGCCGAAATTCGGCATGCTAGGGCCTGCCCTTGATGCTATGATGCTGAAATCCGACTGCCACCAACATCAATATCCAGCACTTGTTTGTCCCACATGGGCAATTCCTTGTGCCGATTTCTGACCACTGTCAACAACCCTTTAAATTTTAATGTCTACTTCTCATTTTGTCATTCTAATCGTTTGGTTCTTGTTCTCAAATTCTTTCACTCTATTTTGCAGCACTTTTTTTGAAATTTTGTTTCTTTTTATACAAATTTATACTCTTAATTACTTTAAATTTGTACCCGATATTGCTATATTATATAAAAAAGAAAGGTAATTTAATTTGATATTATGCAATAAAATTTTTGTTACATTAAGTAAAAATTATATTATTATTATTATTATTATTATTATTATTATTCACATTAATTTTATATTTTATTTGTAGGTGATTATTATCTTGAAGTATATCTGATTACAATAAAGGTAATTTTTAATTTTGGATGTAGAAAATTTTGTTTAGTTTATATGTAAAAATTATTAATTTTCTTAATAGCGTATCTATTTTATTGCTTAATTTTTTATTATATTCTGTAGTCTATTTAATTGGTGTGAAAAGATTATATGCTAAGAAAAGAATAAATAATTATTAAATATAAGCAAGTGTTGATAAAGTAAAAAAAAATTGTAGTTGCATGTGTTTTTTATGAAATTGGTAATGTGTAATTTGATTTACATGGTAAGGATATTGAAATGAAATTTAAAATAACTTTTAAAATAATTGGTGTAAGAAATTTGCATATATTAAGAAATTAGATGTATAATGTTAAGATGTATGAAAAAATTATTGTATAGAAAGATAAAAAAAATAATAAATGATAATAGTTTAATTATTAATTTTGAAGTGGGGCTAGCAAAATTTTAAGAATTTATGTGTAATTTAAATTAATTTTTTTTAGAATGTGAGGTTTATGACAAAATAGTGAATTAGTACTTAAATGATGATATATGTAAAAATAATGTAGAAAAAAATATCAATCCTAGTTAATTTTATAATTCACACCGGAGGACAATCAGGGTTCGACATACTGGATTTCAATATGACACTTCGAGTCAGTCAGTTAGATCAAGGAGATTGAAAATTAGGAGCAAACCGACATTTGTTGAATTTATTCATCATAAGATGGCAGTTAAATTGAATTTACATGCGAATAAAAGGCTTATTAGGATGATATATAAGTGCCCAGTAAACAACCAGGGGTCAATTTGTTGGGCATGTATGGATGTAATTGATGACAATGATATTGATCAAATTTATGAGAATTTTGATATATTTGCGGGATATATCATTACGGAGCTAATTGTTATGACCAAAAAAATTATAATTGGAGATGAAGAAAATGCAATGAACAATATTAATCAGATGGTTAATGCTGGAGAAAGAGAGTCTATACCAAATGCAGAAGAAAGAAATATATACGGTAATTATACAAGAATCACTCAATTCGATTTTGGTACACAGTTTCATTCTACTTCACAATGTGAAAATATTGATGAATTGAAAACAATTGATGCAAGTCCTATTAGAGAGTTTAGAGGTCCAAATCAAATGAATTTTGCTTCTTGTTTTTCTTTAGGAGGTGGAGATGTTGCATGCGATGAAGATAATGTTGCGAATAATGGATATATTTCTTCAAATTTTGACCCAAATGACGATGATGAAGAAACAGACTTAAATGATTTTGTTCCAAAAATAGTTGTTGGAAGGGATGACCATTATGTTCCTTGTAGTTCAATCCGTGTGACAGAAGGCCTTCAGAACCTACACATGAATGGGATTAGAGATCGATCTCCATATGATTCTAATATTTCACAGTTTCACTTTGCATTTGTTCACAACACAACAGTTAATTTTGCTGAAGCTGAAATTAACATGTATAATGATGTGTTAATGGTAAGATAGGATGGTGTTTTTGAGTTATACAAAGGATTGGCATTCATATCTAAGGATGAAATAAAGTCATGTGTGAAGAAATGTTCAATTCAGAATAATGTTTCATACAAAGTTGTTGAGTCAAAGTCATCATACTGGGTGGTGTGCTGTACGCGTGCCGATACAGGATGTCTATGGAGGCTATGAGCTATGAAGAAAAGGACCTTACCTTATTGATTCATCAGTGTGTATAAAAAATCTCATAACTGTAATGCATCATTAGCAACCTAACACCATGGACAATTAGATTCACAAATTATTTGTGATTGCATATTGAAAATGGTTAGTGCTGCTTCTGATCTCAGAGTTAGCATTATAATGGCTAATATTAGGAATCGTTTCAATTATGAGGTGACCTATAGTAAGGCATGGTATGCAAAGACTAACGCATTAGAGGAGATATTTGATAATTATGGAGCTTCATATGGAAAGTTGCCTAGTTATTTGAAAGCTATGGAGATATATAATCTGGGAATTGTCTATGACTTTGTTGTTGAAGATAGTATGTAGCCCAATTGCAAGCAATTTAAAAGGCTATTTTAGGTATTCAAGCCATGCATAGATGGACTACTTCACTGCAAGCCAATTTTGTTGATCGATGGAACGTTTATGACGAAAAAGTATCATCAAATACTATTGATTGCTAGTGCAATTGATGGTAATAATTTTCTATACCCTGTTGCATTTGCCATTGTAGAAAGTGAAAATAAATATAGTTGGGGTTGGTTCATGACATGCATTAGGCTATATGTCACTAAACAATCAAGCATTACTGTTATTTCTGACCAACACACGAAAATTATGGCATTATTTCGTGATGATAGTAGTGGATAGAAGGAGCCTTTAGCTTACCATAGATATTATCTCCGTCACTTTGTAAACAACTATAACACTGCCCATAAAAAATCAAAAATTAAGGACATTTTGTACAGGCAGGTATGTATTCAAGTTTAATTTTTTTATTATTATAATATTTATGGTTCAATTTTATATATTAAACTTTATTAATATATGTGCATAATATTGGTAGGTAATAATTTCCAACCATGAAAGTTTACAAAAAGAATGGACTAGATAAAGGATATCGATACCGACTCTTACAATTGGGCTATGCAAAACTCTTTGGACAAATGGACTTTATCTCATGATAATGGCCATAGATATGGGCATGTTACAACTAACATTGCTGAGAGTGTAAACAGTGCTTTAAAGGGTGTTAGGATGATGCTAGTTTGTTGTGTTGTTGAGCATGTATTATGTTAGGCTCGTCAAATTTTTTGATGACAGAAGGGTCATGTATCGAACTCAGATAACAGCTGGTAAATTATACACTCAAAATTGTTTGGAGGAGATGACCAAGCATGCTCAAAAAGCTTGTGGGCATATAGTTCAGAGTTTTGATCGTTGTTCAGGACTGTTCACAATTCTGACTAAAAATTAAAAAAGTAAAAAAAAGATAATAATACATAAGCTATTAATTTGGATTGCCGCAATGTGAATGTAGAAAATTTCAAGGTACCAAAATGCCATGTTCACACACTATAGCGGCATGTATGCATGTACGTGTTGACATGTGGACATACGTCGACAAGTGTTATAAACTTTCAGAGGCATTGAGCTATTATACATCATTTTTCCAACCACTTAGACACCAAGATTACTGGCCATCATATGTTGAACCAACTCTAGTGTCTAATCAAGATCTTATAAGGAAAAAAGGCCGACCGAGGATGTCTCGGTATCGAAATGAAATGGATAGTAGAGAATGTGGTAGGCCCAACCGATGTACAATATGTCGAAATAAAGGGCACAATAAAAAGACGTGCTCAAATGTGCCAAAACCATCAAATTTAACTGAATACCCATAATATATGTAAGGGCATAAAATATTCTTGGGTCAATATTATGGACATTTTTAAATGATAATTGCACATACATGATTCATGCTTATGTATCTCTAATTAAATTGTATGATGATATTTGATGTGCTACTTGGGCTACTTCACCATGTGCTCTTTTTTTTTATATTTGATGTAATATTATTATGTTGTGTATTGATGTTTTATGTGCTCCTTGGGCTACTTAATATTTGTAGACTTTTTTTTTATTAATGGATATACTTGAATAATATTTATGTAATATTTAATAAATTCTATGATGATATTTTATGTGCTACTTTTTGTATTAATAAGCATCATGATCAATAAAATTCACAAAAATACACAAGAAAATACAATTTTTGCCAATTCAATATCAAATTTAATTAATTAAATGTGATCCTGTACCGCATCTAGTGAGACTTCTATTTCAAGCAAGATACCGTGGTTGTTCATCATGTGGTGCATTGCCCTCTTGTACGTTATTTGATATGACATTTGGTGCATTACTCTCTTGTATGTCAATGGAACCACTATCACCACTAATAACATCATTATAGAACTCAGAAAATAACTGATCTCCATAATTTGCTTACGGATATGATTCTTCAGGTGTTCCAAATAATTGTTGGATGAAGTCATTTTCAAATGCACCCCGTGTTGATGAACTTTCTATATTAAATGCTAGAACAATGTATGCACCAGGAGTTTGTTCAATCGAAATTGACAATGGTATCCCTGGGTGTGAGGTGCTCAATCCATCAATTTCACCTAGTCTATAGCTTATGCCCCGAATTCAAAAGTTGAAAAATTTTGGCAACTAAATTGTGTCACAAATTGGTCATGGGGTACATCCGTTTCTTGAAAAAACCATGACATTGGTGGTGGAATTTGCGACACATTTGGATCATAAAATACTTGATCGTCTCTCAATCATTCCACTCCTATGTCTTCTAGTACGAAAGTCAACAAATTGTTGTTCAATAGATACAACATTAAAAAGATTGGGACAAGGTTGAT
Source organism: Excoecaria agallocha (assembly GCA_037975025.1). Lineage (NCBI taxonomy): Eukaryota > Viridiplantae > Streptophyta > Magnoliopsida > Malpighiales > Euphorbiaceae > Excoecaria > Excoecaria agallocha. The sequence continues at coordinate 42,418 of JBBPFJ010000538.1, forward strand.
GTGGATATTCAGTTGCAGTTCGATCCCCAAAACCTACTGCATATAATATGCTTTCCATTATCTGGCTATTATTCGAAGATTCGCTCGATTCATGATACATTGTTTCAACACCATCAACCTAAAAAAATTTAAAGTTAGCAATATTTTTGACACAATATATCCTTTTGAAAATGATAATTTATTATTATAATTATGAAAAATACACAACATGTGAAATACTTATTGTCGCTAAACATGATGTAGCAACTGGAGTTATCCAACATCTAGTTCGTTGCATATACCATTGCATGTATTCAGATCGATTATGCAATGAATGCCTTGGTCATTGGCCTGTAACAACGCGTGTATGACAGATGTTCCATATATTTATGAAGAATGCAAATTCAGTGACCCAATTTATATGGTGAAGGCCCTACAGGTCTATCAAATGTAGATTGTCTTGTATAAGGGGTTGAGATGAAATTGGCTGGTCAAAATCAAATTGGCGCATGACCCTATTAGGCTGGTGCCACTCAATTATGTTGAAACAAATCAGTGAAACAACAGCCACCCAATTTTGCTGTCCATTTGTACAATATTCGGAGATAAGACCAATAACGTTGCTGTAAGGCTCCCACTCAAACTGTGTTGCAAATAAAACATAAAAATATAAAAATAAAGGTCATAAATTAATTCATAATTTTAATGTAATGCAAAATTATTTTTAAATTATTTAATTGAATTTAAACAAGAACCTCATTAATATCCCGTGTATCTAATATTTCTCTATATGTTCATATATCCCTCCTGTCGATGATATTCATGTTTAGAGGTTCGGTCCACCTAAATAAACATAATTCTAAAATAATATTTATCATATTTTTATAATAAGATAATCTAATAAATTTAAATTAAAATTGAATTTATAATGATACATGAATCGGTAAGGCATTATTCTATTTAATGAATATGGTTGTAAATGTATTGGCCTAAACTGGAAAAGTTTTTTCTATGTTCACATTTGTAGGAGTTGTAAATATCCTGCAACTCCCTTAGTATCAGGCTGCATTGCCCTACATAATTCTCTATACAGCTATGCCAGACAAGCTGACCCTAACTATATTGCCCAATCGATTCCAAATCCTCTACAAGTGGTAGAAACATTAGGTATACCATACTAGAGGATTGTGAAGAAAATAACATCCCACTTAGACATCTCAATAACCACGTACGAGCATGCCGATGTAATAATTCAAGGGTTGTGTTATCGGGAATATCACCAAATATAGAATCTAATTATGTTATTTTAATTCTACCACCACGCACATTTATGACTGGAGGAATTATTCCGAGTAAATTATAACAAGCAGTCATCCAATTCAGGTTTGTTACTCTAGTCATAGGTTCATCCTCAATCGGTAACCCTGTCAAAATACCTACATCTTGTAGTATTATTATGGTTTCACCACATGTGAGGTGAAATGTGTGAGTTTCTAGTCTCCACCTTTCAATAAGTGATATAATTAAATTTCAATCAATATTTATTACTCTAATTCATGTAATTCCTATCAACCCGGATGCTCTTATATAAGGTACAATTCTTAGGTCGATTTCTCTATAGTGCTCCTCAATGCTACCCCTTCTTATTCTCAAAACATCTCTTTCAACCTTATATTTCAATTTAAATATGTCAAACTAAATAAATAAAAAAAATTGCTATAATAATCTAAATCATATAATAATACATATATATTTAAAAAAATTACTGAATAATTCCATATCGCATCAAATCGATATTTTCCTTGCATTGATAATAACTCCTTATTAATGCGACCTGGGTTGATTCGTGCAAATCCTATATGATAGGGATCCATGTCGAAACCTGTATTTATCTACATAATAAACTTAGAAAAATATTTATGGCGATTATATATTCATTTTATGTTCATAATAAATGACTTTCTTATTCTAAATGAAAATTATATTGTCAAATGAAAATTATGATTTTATATTTATAATTGTCAAATTATAGTTATTTTAAATAATAAAGTTTTATTATCAAAAATTTATTTGAATAATTAAACATACGAACTTATCATAACAACTTACATTAAAATTAACTTCAACAAAATTACATAAATTTATGCCATATATTATGAGCTAATTTACATAATATTTAGGCCCCATATTGTAGTTATACCACTTACAATATGTTATTTGATCAATAGGCATTGTATCTCTAATTTTTATATAATGTTCATCACTAATATTTATTACATCTTTCACAAATATCATAACTAACTGCTCTTGTTTTGTTACAAGCTCATCATTCCAAATTTTAATTACAGCATTCAAATAACATATAAGTACTGTCATACAAAGAGCTTTCACCATCTTTTCTTTAGTCATCTGATATCCTCTCATAATAATTTCTTGTATGTTACTTTTAATTCGACAGCTGTACAACTCATCTCATTTTTTATTGACAATTTGTGTGTGTGTGTGTGTGTGTGTGTTAAATTTTAAATTTTAAAATATAAATATTAATTTCATGTGTTAAACATGTAAAAATAAATTTTTTATTTTGACATAGAGGACACTTTAAAATTTGGCAATTTATCAATGTATTTTTTTCATGCATTTAATATTTATCAATCAATTAAATTAATTTGATACACTATAAATTATTGAGCAGTCAACAATTTCAAATAGCATGCTAAATAATTAATTCATAACTTAATTAATTCACAATAAGTAGCATGTTAAATAATTAATTTGAATAAACTACAAATTTTGTTATTTGCTAATTTGATTAAAAAAACTTAATTTCTTACCTTAAATTTTGAAATTATACAATCTTCAAAATTGTCACCCCCTACAAACTAAATACAAAATTAAAATTAATAATAATATAATTTGTAATTCTTGCATTAAATTGTATATCACAATAATATTACCTTCTTTATGTTGACTAAAATTTAAAATGCTACTAAAACTGTGGGATAAGAAACTTTAAAAATGAAAGGAAGCAAAGGAGTGAATGATACTGAAAGTGTTGGGCAAGAGCAATGAAAAATTGAAAGCAACCATTCCTTTTATATATGAATTTAACGTGCATATAATTGATTTTACTATTTTCTTCTTGTGACATTGTGTTTTCATTTGTGAGAGGTGAAGTAGGAAAAGCAATGGTTGGGGGTTAAGCACGTTTTTTAAGAAAATGGACAACTGCAGAGGGGAGGTAGCCTTGTTGAATTCTGGCAAAGAATGCAGTCGATTTCTAAAAGGTAGTGGGCCCCAGCATGCCAAATTTTAGCTCTTCTTTGTGCTGGATTCTGGCACCCTGCTAGTCAAACAATGGTGGATCCCACAAGTCTAATTTCGACACACAATACATCCGGTTTCCATTATACCAGATTTTCAATTTTTTTTTCAGATTTCGAAATTTTTTTAAAAGTAACCCTATTTTCAAAAAAAAATTCAAAAAAATCTTGCTAGACTGATCCATGTATAAATTTTGGCTCACGAGACAAAATTTTCAAATAAGTAAATTAATGTGACAAGTTGTCCATTTGCTTCCTCACACTTTGCACTTATGATTCTTCATTGCAACTAAAATTAATTAATTTGTTAAACTTCTTCCATCGTTGAGTTTGAAAAAAATTCAGCTAAAAAAATATTCACGTTAAATTTACAACAAATAAAAAAATAAAACCTTCGGGTACTTAAAAGAGAGCCTAAATTGACGCTAATGAGTGTACTTTTCTACACTATTTTTATTAGGAATTAATAAAACCACACAGTTAAAAGAAATATTCATTTATGGTTAAATAACGCAATCTACAAAAAATAATATATAATAGATAAAAATTGAAAAGAATAATTAAGTATGTATAAAATTTAACATGATTAAAATCAAGTTTACATTCAAAATACAAAAGTACAAAGAATTTAATGTCTACCTCTCAATCCAAATTCAAAAATACACTCAATAATCTCACCAAAATCCAATATACAGATTTTTTACATAATTTCTACAAAATTGTCTTAAACAAACTATTGAAATCAAAATTGAACTGATATAATTTCTAAAAAATTGTCTTAAACAAATTATTGAAATCAAAATTGAAATGATACCACTTTACAAACATATAGCTCACTTTCACTCATATCTTCTGAATGAAAAAAAAAACAGAGGGGGGGGCTTAATATGTAGTTAGCTCCCTGTATTTGTACAAGTTTGTCATCCCGCCCCTTATAGTTTTAAGTTTACCATTTAGATACTTAATGTTATAAAAAGTAAGATACAGGTACATTTTTATCCCTCATGTTTGGTCAAAAGTGTAACTTTACCCTTAATATTTTGGTTGGGAGATTTGTGCCCCTCATGTAATAAATTTTTGCCACGTGTCAACGTGTTACTGGAAAAACGTGGAGGCATATGATTTACACGTGATGGGTAAAAAATAATTACTTCTTCTTCCTCTTTTCTTTCTTGTTTCTATCTCTTTCTCCTCTCTTCTTCAACTTCCTCTCTTATTTCTCATTTCTATCCCTTTACAGAAATATGTCCTCCCTTCTTTTGGATCATATCTAACCCTCACGTGTAATTTTAATTTTAACATTAGTTTAGTAAATTCTAAGCTAATCGAGATGTGTTTAAGCAGCTTGTCAGAATATGAAGCAAAACACAAAATGCATCCAGCCTCCCGACAAACCCAAGTCCGTTTTCCACCAGATTAAAATAAGTAAAAGCTGAATCTGGGTTGCTTTTGTAACATAGATGAATATCGATATCGATGCCATTTGGTCGTATCAAAATAGTACCTTTAAAGGTGGTTGCGTCGAATTTCACCTGTTTAGATTCCAAAAATTGGAAGCCCAAAAAGTGATTGTCTGAAAATTTTGGCTTTGGGCCGTAACGGAGTTGATTTTAGATCGAAATCAAATGGGAAGGAGGATTTTGAAATGGTTTGAATTGGAAATTGAGTTTGTAAATAGAGAAGCCTGGGATAAACGAGGGAACGAAGAATCAGTTGAAGAAATGGTGAAGAAACAAGTAAAGATCTCATTTTTATGAAGCTTTTTTTTTATCAATGGAGTTGGGAGTAATTGAAGGGATGGAAATGGATTTTTCCAATTTACTCTTAATCCTCTAGAAAATTTCCCCACAAATTAATGGAAAAGCAGGGTAACTGGAGAGCTATGATGTAACACCCTTCTCGGAACAGTCTTTTTCGAAGCGAAACTTAGCCGAAATCGGTACGAAATTTTTTTTTCTCTTCCGAACAATTCGAAACATTTAAAAATACTTTTCATTAATTCCAGAATCAAATAGCAATAAAAACAAACATCATATCAAAAATTATACTGTCCATACATCCAAGACAAATAAACATACATTCTAAAAACAGTTCGAGCTTTTACCTTAATAGTCTAAGTATATACATGCCAAAAGCTTATTCTAACAAATACAAAAATCTTCTCTTCCGATCTGGTCCTCCAATGTACTATGCTCCCGCAATGCTTCAGAACCTGCACGCAGTAAACACTACGTGCTGAGCATTAAATATGCCCAGTGGTGACTACTAATCCAAGAATTTTCCAAGAATAAGCATAATTTCGTTAATGTGCACTATAACTTTTACTTGTAGTAATACTGTTACTTATTTTCTAGTCATATCAATTTAATTACCATATTATTTAACGATGTGAATTGGTACTCGTGTCTTTACTAGTACCAAAGTAAATTACTTAAATTCTTGGTGTACGGTTCAATCGTGTGATCTGTACTCTAATTATGCTTCTTGTTTTTATTCTTTTATTTTTGCTTTGACTTTTAACTAATAAATACATTACTAATTAAAAGCTTCTAAGCTTTATTACAAAGCGATATAAGTATTTCGAGATACTTTGCAGTCAATTGCTCTTTCTTTCATATACCTATATATATATTATTTTCATTCAAATACTTATTAAGACGTATGTCTTTTATTTCTTTTCATCGGTCAATTATTGTGTCTTTCTATTGTTTTACTTTTCGAATAAATTTTATTTCAGAAAAATATTACGTAACTAATACATTTGCTTCATGTCAAAATCATCACTTTTTAACTCTAAACAGTAAATTAATATTGTTTTCCGATCTCGTCATTATTTTTACAGTAATAATTAGAATAAGAAATACCAATTAATTAAATTATCTTTTTCACGTAACACAAAATATATTTTAAAATCCTTATAAAAGCTTTCTTTTCTTTTGCTAACTAATTATACTTTTCAGAAATTTTTACAGATTTATTTTAACTTTGCATTTTCTTTCAAACGAATCATTAAACAGTACTAATTCATTCATTTCGATGTGCCCCTAGTGCAATACGACAGGATTCTCAGATAGGATATGCAGGACATGGACCCCACAGGGCCACAACAGAGAGAGAAGTGATCCCCAAGGAATCATTTCTCACAGAGCATATAACAGAGCAGAGAATGCCATGGTGATCAGAGATCCAGTCCACAGCATAGCAAGTCGTCATGACTTGCACCGCGGTATAAGGTGTCCCTATGGCTAGCCATTTATATCCAAATCAAGAATAATAATACCTATCTAACGCTAAGGGCAAACATAATTAATCACTTTTGCAATTACTTTTAAACATTTAAAAATTCTTAATTTCTTTCTTTTATTCTTTTATACATTTTATTATGATCAAATACACTCTTTTAGTGCTATCGGATATTCAATAACTTTTTGTCTTATCATTGATTTTATCTTTTCAGATCATTTTTATGAATTATCCTTCGATAATTCACACAGATACTTAGGCTTTTCAGTAATTTACATCTTTTCTTTCACTTTGTCTTTTCAAGTCACTGTTGTGAATTATTCGTTAATAATTCACTCAAACACTTGGACTTTTCAATCTTTTATACAAATTCTGAATTTTCTTTTATTTTTCTGGTATAATTCTTTACGAATCATTTTTCAATACTTTTAGGCTTGACGATTTTACAGTTTTTCCTTTTTCAGTCTAATTTTTTAATTATTCGATATGCCGACTTTTATTTCGTCGGCGATTTAATTTTGTAATTATTAACTCTTTTAATACTTTTTGTTGACTAATTTATTTTGATAAATTAGTCACATTTTTATATTTCTACTTTTTATTCAATTAGGAACGCTATCAATATAATTTATTATTTCATAACTCAAAAATACATAATTTAACTTTTTCTATCGATTTATTCATTTCAAATTCATAATTACGATTTTGCCATTATAATTATTTATTTTCATGTTTATTCTATAATTTCTTCCTTTATTCATCTTTTATTATTTATTTTACCATGTCTGGTAAAATTTCATTTTAGTCCTTATATCATGAAAACTTTATCTTTTAATACAGATAATTCTCCGAAATTACCATTTTACCCTTGGTACACATTTCTTACTTATTTTCATGCGTTAATTACCTACTTTGACAAAATTACCATTTTGCCCCAAACTTTTCATTTTCCTTCATTTAAGTCCTTTTTGTATTAAAAAAATTTATTTTATCTTTCTTTTATTTACGTATTAATTCTTTTCCATCATTTTCATTTATTTATGAATTATTTTTCAATAATTCATTATTCTTCTTATTTTTACGACCTAAAAATTATTTCGAAGAATTCGATGGTTAACTTTTTATTCCTTGTCATTGACATTAATTTATTTTCTAAAAATTTATACACATCAATTATCAAGTCTATTATTAATTAAGCTACCATACATTATTTTCATGCATTTTTTTCTTGCCATTTCTTCTCACTAAAATTCGGCCACCATTCTTTTTCTACCTTAAAATTTTTCTTTCTTTCATTTTCACTTTTCATTCATCATTTCTCTAGTCTAATTACAATAACCCCATCACAATTACATCAATTAACAATATTACACATTTTTATCTTAGTTACATAACCAAAAAAAATTCATATTAAATGGAAAATTAAAGGATTTGGTAGTCACTTACCTCTTTCCATGCTTTAGCTTCCTAAGGCTTCCTTTTCCATGCCTTACACCAAAGAAATCCATCATTCACCTAAAGGACCAATGGTGGCCGAATTCCTCATCAAAGAAAACACCAAGATTTCAATCTTTTTAGCTCAATTAAACCACAAAAATGGATTTTAGGCACCTAAAACTACTTATAAATACCTTCAAACAAATTTAAAACCTTAAAAATCTCTTACCTCAATTTGACCCCTAAGCCTTTCCCTCTTGATTTTTCTTGCTTTCCTCCTTCAAATCAAAAGCTTGAGGCTTGATTAATTATCTAGAGGGATGAAACTACAACTCCTAAGTTGGAAGTTATGAGAAATCTTGAGTAAATAAGAAGCAAGAGAGAGAGAAGAGAAGGAGAGGCCATTTCGGCCAAGGAAGAAGAAGAAGATGGTGATCAATTTTTCTGGAGTTTTCTCCAGATTTCCATCCCTTATATACCTCTATAATGGGTCAAAATTTGGGCTTAATAAGTGGGCTTTGCCCACTTAAATATTAAGGCCCATTTAGGCCTTTTTAAAGCCCAATCCCATTTCTCTCTCTTTCTTACTTCAAATCACTTCAATTTTAATTTCATCATTCTTAAAACATCGAAAATAGGTAGGACATAAATTTTTGGCTCAATCGGAGTCCGTTATCGGTCCGATTCAAACTTATCGGTCCGATTCAATAACTACCGGTGTCACCGAAAAATTCTATTCTCATCGCCAAAATATTCTACATGAAAATTAGTGTAGGCACACAAAATCTGGCAATATTTTAAGATCATTTGCTATTTTTAATTATTTAAGTAAAATCAAGTCCCCTTTCCTACCGGAAAAATTGATTAGCTATCTTTTTCGTATTTTTGACTTTTAGAGGCCTATTTGACCTCAAATTCACTTTAAATTTCAACCCCGGACTCACCATGACTATTCTTTTCCAAGGGTCCCATAAAATATTTTTCACTTCTGGGTCCGATTTACGGCCCGGATGTACTATTCACCATCAGAATTTACTGTTCACGGCCAGACTGGTGTTGAGGCCATTACAATTCTCCCCTACTAAATGAAATTTCGTCCTCGAAATTTACTTACAACACAGAGTAGAGGATACCATATAATTATATTGCCAAACTTCTTTCATATATATTAGTTTCAAACGATCTTTGCCAAGGGAACCCATTTACATTTAAAACTGACAAATCTTCATCAGTTCCTCTTTTATGAACATATCATCCTGAATGTAGATTCCTTTCATATCTTGAATCAAATCAAAACTCGTTAACTTATTTGTACTCCAATAAGTCCATGTATAAAGGATTTAACATTTTCTTTCTGACATCATCTTAATAAGAATCAGATCTTACAATAGATATTCATTTTTTACAATCCCGTGTACTTTACTATATTCCTTCTTTCAATAGCGAAATTAGTCCCTCGAACTCATCATTAGTCAATGGTGAATCTCTAGACCCATGCTGAGATTATCACCAGTCTCCCTCTTTTGACACTTAACAAATCCGATGACAGATTCTTTAATCACATTATTCCACTTCTAAACAAATACCATTACAAGTCAGAGTAATTCTCAAATAAATCTAATGCTCTGCGTCCATATATCAACATAATTACCATTTACTTATACCCGTCACAATACACTTTCAGTCTAACTTTCAGAATTAAGCTTTTAATCCTGACACACCTGATGATGTCAGGCATTACTATCTCGATGAACTTTAGTAAAAATCTTTCAATTTACTCACAAAGACTATTACATAAACATTCTCTTTCAGAATTACTGTCCTCACCTGCTGTACAAAATTAATTTCACTTATTTTCTAGTTAAACACTCCCATCTGAAGTCAAACTTAAACTGGCTCTCACAACTAGAAAACCAAGAACATTATCATTAACCATTTGCACTTATCATTTCCATCAATTCATCAATAGGGTCAGTATGCTGACAAATTTATTGACATGACCAATATCTCACAATGGTCACATCAAAATTGGAAAACAATCGTAAGCACACTAGTTCTTATCTCATTCTTAGGTTGTTCTTATGCTCATCATATCCCCTGTCAGTTTTATCCTATCAAGTGGGGCCTAAACATACGGTATAATGCATATCAGATGCTGTCAAACAATATGAAATGCCATGCAATTAATGTATAATGTCATGTATGCAAATAGAATACTGTCAAGTATCCTTATATAATGCAGAGATCATAGCTCATCCCAGAGCTATGAGAAATACAATAAAATCCCCACTCCTATAAGGAAATCACTGACAGATATTTAGAGCATCTTAAACAACCTTAACTTATAACAATTTTACTCACTAACATTCTTAAACCAAAGCAATCCAGTCAAGTATCTCCTTATCCTGTATAATTTATCTGTACTCACAATACAATTCCTTTTTATTTCTATAACACTCTTTATTTTGTGCTTCCTTTAACTGTTCTCATCCATATAGATACTTAAACTCTCATATTTTCACTTAATGTCAGTCAACTTTTCTTTTTCCTGCTTTGACTCTCATGAGATTTCAAGCAGTAATACTTTCATTCTCATTCACTACCATTTTTGTTTACCGTGCTAAAACCATTCTTTCACAGTTATCAAGCTCAGTCAAAAGTCAACTCGTCCACTTTAATACAGATAGGGGAGCAAGTACCCTTCAGATTATTTAACACTTATCCACTTACAATTGGCATGTATATACAGACAAACCTATCACTTATCCTTATCCCACTCCGATCTTAGAACCGTTTAAACCTTTGCTCTGATACCACTAAATGTAACACCCTTCTCTGAACAGTCTTTTCCGAAGCGAAACTTAGCCGAAATAGGTACGAATTTTTTTTCTCTTCCGAACAATTCGAAACATTTAAAAATACTTTTTCATTAATTCCAGAATCAAATAGCAATAAAAACAAACATCATATCGAAACTTATACTGTCCATGCATCCAAGACAAATAAACATACATTCTAAAAACAGTTCGAGCTTTTACCTTAATAGTCTAAGTATATACATGCCAAAAGCTTATTCTAACGAATACAAAAATCTTCTCTTTCGATCTGGTCCTCCAATGTACTATGCTCCCGCAATGCTTCAGAACCTGCACGCAGTAAATACTACGTGCTGAGCATTAAATATGCCCAGTGGTGACTACTAATCCAAGAATTTCCCAAGAATAAGCATAATTTCGTTAATGTGCACTATAACTTTTACTTATAGTAATACTGTTACTTATTTTCTAGTCATATCAATTTAATTACCATATTATTTAACGATGTGAATTGGTACTCGTGTCTTTACTAGTACCAAAGTAAATTACTTAAATTCTTGGTGTACGGTTCAATCGTGTGATCTGTACTCTAATTATGCTTCTTGTTGTTATTCTTTTATTTTTGCTTTGACTTTTAACTAATAAATATATTACTAATTAAAAGCTTCTAAGCTTTATTGCAAAGCGATATAGGTATTTCGGGATACTTTGCAGTCAATTGCTATTTCTTTCATATACCTATATATATATATATTATTTTCATTCAAATACTTATTAAGACGTATGTCTTTTATTTCTTTTCATCGGTCAATTATTGTGTCTTTCTATTGTTTTACTTTTCGAATAACTTTTCTTTCAGAAAAATATTACGTAACTAATATATTTGTTTCATGTCAAAATCATCACTTTTTAACTCTAAACAGTAAATTAATATTGTTTTCCGATCTCGTCATTATTTTTACAGTAATAATTAGAATAAAAAATACCAATTAATTAAATTATCATTTTCACGTAGCACAAAATATATTTTAAAATCCTTATAAAAGCTTTCTTTTCTTTTACTGACTAATTACACTTTTCAGAAATTTTTACAGATTTATTTTAACTTTGCATTTTCTTTCAAACGAATCATTAAACAGTACTAATTCATTCATTTCGATGTGCCCCTAGTGCAATACGACAGGATTCTCAGATAGGATACGCAGGACATGGACCCCACAGGGCCACAACAGAGAGAGAAGTGATCCCCAAGGAATCATTTCTCACAGAGCATATAACAGAGCAGAGAATGCCATGGTGATCAGAGATCCAGTCCACAGCATAGCAAGTCGTCATGACTTGCACCGCGGTATAAGGTGTCCCTATGGCTAGCCATTTATATCCAAATCAAGAATAATAATACCTGTCTAACGCTAAGGGCAAACATAATTAATCACTTTTGCAATTACTTTTAAACATTTAAAAATTCTTAATTTCTTTCTTTTATTCTTTTATACATTTTATTATGATCAAATACACTCTTTTAGTGTTATCGGATATTCAATAACTTTTTGTCTTATCATTAATTTTATCTTTTCAGATCATTTTTATGAATTATCCTTCGATAATTCACACAGATACTTAGGCTTTTCAGTAATTTACATCTTTTCTTTCACTTTGTCTTTTCAAGTCACTGTTGTAAATTATTCGTTAATAATTCACTCAAACACTTGGACTTTTCAATCTTTTATACAAATTCTGACTTTTCTTTTATTTTTCTGGTATAATTCTTTACGAATCATTTTTCAATACTTTTA